>JAOTQR010101484.1:0-28770 GCA_025774065.1 Solanum ossicruentum | reverse complement strand
TTTTGAGTCACTTTTAATGATTTTAGACACACTGATATGCTTAACACTTTTAAGAAAAAATTCTTATTGGTCATATACGCTAAAGAGGGCAAGGAGAAATAGAAATGGGTTGAGTATCAGGGAGGAGGTCTATACCAAAGTCTATTTCCCTTTTAGGAGGAACACCGGGAAGGTAATTTAGGTATACATCAAGAAACTCATTTACAACCGGAACCAACTCTAGGGGAAGAACCTTCGACTCCACATCCCTAAGCCTCACAAGATGGTAAAGACACCCCTTAGAGATCAAATTACAGGCTTTAATGCAAGAGATGAATCTACCTTTGACCACCACATCTTAACTCTTGCACTCAAGGAAGGATTCATTTGGATATTAGAATTTGACCCTATAGGTTCTACAATCAATAGAAGAATAATATGCATGCAACCAATCCAACCCAAGAATAACATCAAAGACAACCATATCCTATTCCAACAAGATCACAAGGCAAGATTTTATGCAAGATGCAAATATGACAACTCCTATAGACTTTTCTAGCAACAGTAGATGCACCAATAGGAGTAGACACTTCATATGACTCATGCAACAATTTGGGCTCAACATGGAACTTTTGGCAACAAAGGGGTAACAAAAGAAAGAGTGGCACCTGAATCAATCAATGCATACTCGTCAAAGCCAAAGATTTTCAACATACTGATAACAACATCGAGAAACTCATCAACCCCTTCTCTTCCATGCAAAGCATAAAACTGATGGTTCCTTAGGGCACCCATCTTGTCAGGCACCTCTTCCCAAAGGACCGCATTAACATTGTGGACGAACCTCCTTACCTTTGTTGCGATTTCGAGGGCAATCCACCTTTTTGTGACCCACATCCCCACAACCAAAGCATGCAGTAGTATCTCTCAAACATGGGCCCATATGACCCCTTCCACACCTAGGACACACTTCATTAGGAACCACAACACCAACACCTTGGGCCCTTGGAAAGTCATTGACAACCCTCTTTTGAAATGCATCAGAAGACCCTTGGCCCTTATGGAACCAGCTACCCTTTCGGAACTTACCCTCAAAATGGGCCCTCTTGGCCTCATGACCTATTGTCTTCCTCAATTTCTCCTCTTCCATTTGTTCGGAATAGGTGATCAAACAGGATAAGTCCATATCACCAATCAACATAGCGGACTGGCATTCTTCACTCACTAAGTCGGATACCCCCATCACGAACTTGTTCATTCTCGACCTTGGGTCGGTAACCAAGTAAGGACTAAACTTTGAAAGTTGGTTAAACTTGAGGGCATAATCCCTCACACTTATTGACCCTTGTCTCAAATTCATAAATTCCACCAACTTAGCTTCCCTAAACTCAAGAGGGAAGAACCGATTAAGGAAAGTCACTTTGAACTCTTCCCAAAGCACCAAATAGTTGACCCCCTTCTCTTATTTCCATTGGTTGAACCATATTTGTGCTATCCCTTTGAGTTGGTTGGCCGCCAACTCTGCCTTTTCTTCTGATCTTACACCCATGATAACTAATATGTTGTAGACCTCATCTATGAACTCTTGAGGGTCCTCATCTACCTTTGACCTATAGAATTCTGGGGGATTCACTTTCATGAAATCTCTCACCCGAGAAGACGGTGTAGGAGCATAGGAGGCCTTGGGCCCCTTGAGTTTCTTGATAGCCACCACTTGTGCAAGCAAGGTAAGAGCATCCCTAAGCTCTCCATTGGCCAGTTTTGTGTGGGCTCTTCTCCCTCTCGTGTTAGGCATGATCTAGCATAGGAAAGAACAAGCATTAGGGAAGGACAACTTACTTTAACTCTATAGCGTGACTTAGAAAATGAAGAAGGGAAACAATTCCTAAAATATCTCATAGCCTTCTACTCATAATGATGGTGCACAAAACAAGCATGAATAAGACACTATTCGATGTGGTGTGTCTGATTCTGAGGATCTAACAACCTAGTACTTTGATACCAAGTTTTTCATGACCCAACCTAGGGCATAGTAGTGACACGGCACATGGGGAACCCGAAGGACCCCATGCAAGCCTCTTAGCACGTTATTAACACGTCCTTGGTCGCGGAAGCAATAAAACATAAAAAGATATGGTAAATTGGGATAAACGGGACTGAGGGACAATTTCATAACATCAACATCAAGATTCAAAAGGACTCACGCTCATAACATAGACATATAACATGTTCAACAACACATATACTATATAAGATAAGAGTGGGGGCCAAGACAAAGAAACCGAGCTCACCCTCATGGTCAATACATAAGTCAAAGTGAGAAAGTCTTAATAAATAGCAAGAGATCATAAGTAATATCCTCAGACTGGAGGACTCACCAGCAAGCCTGAGCGAACTTGTACTAGCCAAATAGAGGAGGATGCTCAAGTGGGACTCCGGTTCCTTCATGGTGACATAATGTAGGCATAGAGTATGTATTAGCACGTTTGAATGTACTAAGTATGTAGAATATAATGCAACAATAGATGGCCATCATAATTGAAATGCTTAATTAGACAATAGATGAGCATATGACAATATGACATGAATGGGAGATTCTTGAAATAAATCGTACTTTGACAGAACATAACATATGTGAAGGGAGTGAGCAATCCTTATTGTAATCCAAGGCCCATCACCTACTTGGAGAGGCACATGATGTACGAACCCCTTTCATGAGGTTGTTGAGGTACAAACCCCCCAACGGGTTGATGGATATAAACCCCCACCATGGTTGATAGAGTACAAACCCCCCAACAAGGTTGATGGGTACAAACCCCCAACATGGTTGATGGATAGTCGCACCCTACTACCCGTGGTGACCAGAGTACAAACCCTCCGATAGGTTGATGAGTACAACCCCCAACAAGGTTGATGGATAGTCGTACCCTACCACCCGTAGTGATCGGAATACAAAAGCCCAAGATAGGTTATCAATGTACGAACCGCTTGAAATGATTACCCAGTGCACAACCCCTGAGTAGGGCCTGGTCACAAGCCAATACTATATAGAAGAATATAATTTATAAATTCTTCCCTCTCATCGTCATCTTGTCATCACATACATACATACATTTGATCATCATTTCACCATCATTCCATCCTCATTTCATCATCATATAGCCATCATATACATATATACATTCATCATCATTCCATCATCATTTCATCATTATATAGTCATTCAACTCATAAGACAAGCATTGGGCCCTCAACTCCTCAATAAGTCATAACCGGACATTTTATCCAACACTTAGAGAGTGTGTAGTACTAGTATAAAACCATGCAATTCAAGGGTGATATCATGCTAGAAAATTCAATGTAAAACCTTCAATAGATACTTGGTAACAACCTCAAGCAATATACATCAAAACCCTTCATCAAATCTTACAACATATCTTAGATTCATAACCCAAAACATGATAAAACAGTTTCATAAATCTTAGCATAGTGTGCAGTGATTTTGATAATATGTGAGACTCATGAGTAAATCAACTTCAAATCATGCAATTTTGAGGAAAAGGAAGCTTGGGCATCATGGACGAAAGGAACCCATGAAAGCAATCTGCATACCTTAGCTTTAGAAATGAACTTGATGAATATTGGAGATGGAGACTTGAAGCTTGATTGCAATCCTTAAAATCCTGAAAGTCTTTTGAGTCTTGAGTTTAGGAGTAAAATATTTGGCTAAGTGTTTGAATGAGTATTGCGGAATGTTTTGGATGATATGAAGGTGAAAATGGCTAGTTAAAGGTATTTTCGCGTTTGGGAACACTTAGGCCCAAGACTTTTTAAGTCTTGGACCAAAGTCAAAACTAGACGAAAAATAACACAAGTGCGCCCCCTCGGTGCATCGTGCCATGGGTGCGAAAAGCTCTCTAGAAATTGCATTTTGGAAATTTCAAATTATCGGGGTTAGACCCATTTCCACTCACTTTGACCACCTGAACAAGAGTATGAAGTCGAATTTTTTATATCATGCACGAATTTTTAGATATACAGAAATTACGATTCTGGGCACATCTGAGGCACATTTTCGGGCAGTTATTAGGTTCGTTTCATATGCAAAGCATTA
The DNA here is from genome assembly GCA_025774065.1 of Solanum ossicruentum. NCBI lineage: Eukaryota > Viridiplantae > Streptophyta > Magnoliopsida > Solanales > Solanaceae > Solanum > Solanum ossicruentum. The sequence continues at coordinate 24,677 of JAOTQR010101484.1, read as the reverse complement.
ACCACTTCCACAGTTGACCAGCATATTGCTACAGTGGATACCCGCGTCCACGCCATTGAGGACCGAGTACAAAAGAGACTAGCCAAGGCCTGGCCAGCAGACTTGTCAGCCTTTCATGAGGAGTTAGCAAAGTTTAAGGCAGACTTGACTTCCTCATTAGCAGCTCCAGTTACAGGTCTCGAGTCTACACCATTAGAGGAGCCACTATTTGATCTTTTCACTTTGGATAATCGCCCACATCATGTTTTTAGAAAGAGACCTATTGATGAGGATGATAGTGCAGAGAAGTGTCAGGTGCATCAAAGGACCTCCGAGATTGATAAGGAAGTGGACGAGGATGAGCTAGGGCGAACCTTGAGGGAATCGAGAGAAAAAGAATAGGGAGGTGATATGCCCAAATTTTACACTCCAAAAGGAATAGTAAAGCAATTGTTGATCAAATATAGAACTCAACTAGAGTTGAGGTCGATCCCAAAGGAAATGCGTGAGAATAAATTTATCAGCACCCTTTTCATATGTAATATTTATTCCCAAAACAAAAATACATAAAGTAAATAGGGGGTTTTGGTTTTTCAAATTGAATCATTAAAATAAAGTAACAAACGATGCAAGGACTAGTGGATTTCAAACAATTAATGCGAAGCTAGAATTGTGTTCCCCATGACATCTAATGCGATAGCCAAATCTAGATGGTAAACTTATTCATGCTTACGTATACAAGATCTAACAAGTTATGTAACACCTAATTTACCTATCGATCCTTCTTAGATGCATATCGCTCCACCTTTCGATCTAAGAACATATACTTACTAACCCTTGATTTCGATCCCAAAATACTCTCACCTCTCGGTCTCAAGTACTTAGACTAGGTTAAAACCCCTCAATTTTTGTTGTAGAACTCTTTTCCTAATCACAACATCCCTTTTGCGCATGTAATGAATATAGGCTTACCCTAATGTATCGACTCATTAAGGAAGAAACTAAAGTGAAGATTACTATGATATATACGCTAATCAATCTCAAGATTTACCCGTTCATCTATCTTATTGATTTGTCATGGTTCCCACATCCCTAGTTATGAGTTTAGCCCAGCATGTTCAAGAAAAATAATCCACAATGATATAAAGAATTCATAATAAAGAACTTACTATTGAAGCATTAGCGAATCCAAGGATTACAATCTCAAACATGATAATTGAAATTCACAAGGTTTAATGAAATTACAAGCAAAATAGTGTTCTCTAGTGTTCTCTGTCTCCAGCCATCCAAGACTAAGTAAAAATGAAATAAAAATAATATTTATATACACTGAAACCTAATCCGATTTAAAATAGGAAATTAACTTTGACATGGGATCGGGCAGTTACACGGCCCGTACACAGATCGCTTATTGGTCCGTGTGGCGACACTTGTCCTGAAAACCTTCACTTTTCACTTTCACACCTCATGTGCACTGGCACGATTTGTGTGAAGGTTCACAGGCCATGAACTGTCTCATCTTGAAAAAGTTTCACAAATTCTTCAATTTTCGATGGTGCCAGTTCCTTTTCATGTCATATTGATGAGGTACGACATGACCCGTGTCACTTTCCATGGTCCGTGAGGGGTATCACAGAACATGCCTTAGGCAAATTTCTCTTGTGTCTCCCTTTAGCTCTTTGTCATTGTCATTTTCTTCCATGTGTGAGGCCACTGTGAGCCTCATGGTCTATGTAGTGGTATACGAGTCGTGTAGGTCCCCGTGTGCCCTCACTCGGTTCTATTTTTCACTCTGATCGCCAAGGCCTCCTCCACTGGCCTCCCACGGTCCGTGTGATTCTACACAGTCCATGAAGATCTCTTTATGCCCATATTTAAGCTTTTTTTCATTCCTTTTCCTATAGGTCACCCATTTCTCCATGCTTAGTCACTTTTCCAGAAAAAAAAACAAAGATTAAAATCAAAATAATAAATTTTCTTGAGAACACACAAAAATCCTTCATTTAAAGCATTATGAGAGTCGTATAATTGTTACGCATCACCACCCTCAACTTAGAATGCTTGTTTGTCCTCAAGCAATAACAACTCAACCAAACAAAGCATAAATACAAGTGCTTACTTGGAACTATGGATAATCCCATAGTTTTGAACGCATATGCCCCGATAAAAAGCTTAAGAATGTGCTCACACCCTAAACGGACCCACAAAGACAAAGGCAAACATCATGCATGCATGGTCTATCCACATACAGTCAGGAATAAAGACAACCCAGTTGAATTAGCAACTAATTAGTGCAAACAATAGTGCCCTCATTACAAAGATGTCTCACTCACAACATAAGAATATAGAATAGAGACTGGAATGTAGACACTTACTCTCATAAATGACTTTCTGTGGACATACAAGAATTGATCATAAGCCTACCCTTATTTTCGCCACCTTAATTCTAGAATGACCTTTTTGGGATCATATTAGGACTTTTTCTGCTTGTAACGAAGGCTCGGGATCAGGCTCGGTATATTTTGGATTAAAATGACTAAAGGGCCTCTCCCATACACTTATTTTGACTTAGCTATTTGCATTTTGGTCTCCAATACTTATTGCCCATATTTCTCCAACTTTCTTTAGTACGGGAAGTGATTTCCGTGCTCATTCACTTATTTTCATTCTTTTCTTTTTCGCTCATTAGTTTTGCTAATGGTCACAATCCATTTCTTTTCCTCCTTTTACCACTTTATTCTTTTCCATGCTCATTTTCTTGTTCTCCCTACAATAGCCATCCTCAACTCAAGCCTTTGGCTTGGGCCAAGGTTCACAGTATCTTTCTAAGGGACCAGGGCTAGTGTAACCTACCCTCAACTTAGGCTTTTGACCTAAGAGAAGGTTTACAATGTTCTTGGAGGGAACAAGGCCAAATAAAGACTAGCAAATAGATTAGGGAAGTGAATTTGGGTGATTACAAAGAAAAGTCTATTTAGGCTCAACTTTTGGTTCAAAAGGGACAATTTAATTTGGTTGGTCAATTTTAGGTTTAGTGACAAGTCAACAATGAAGGCCTAATATCACATCCTAATCCAGCAATTCAATTATTTTAATAGGACTAACCAGGTAAGTTCTATCTCACAATCGATGACTGAATTATGCAAACAAGCTCACACACACATGGCACATCTTTACACTAGTTAGCACTAAACCAACATAGACATGCTTCATTCATTAGAATGCCAACCATAAACATACTATACTTACCAGAAATCACGGAAGTTAGTCAGGATGAGATTGAAACAACCCTAAAAAGTGCCTTAGAAGTGCTTGGAATTGTAATTTCTATATATCTCAAATTTCGTGTGTTATATCAAAATTCCAACTTCATATTCTTGATTAGGGGGGAAAATTGACTGGGAAATGGGTCTGACCCTGATTTTAGAGCAGAAGAATCAAAATTTCAAAGTCCAAAATTTTCCTTATCTAGTGTTGATCCGTGCCCCTAGCGCAACATGGTTGGGGCACTGACCTGTGTTAAAAAGTTGCCAATTTTGTTGTTCGGTCCAAGGATTTTGGATCTTGGGCCTAAGTTTTCCTATGCATGAAATACCTATACTTTGTCATATTTTTATCTTCATATCATACAAGACTTTTCCTAATACTATCTCAAACACTTAAACAAATATTTCACCTCATATTTCAAGTCCCAAAACACATCCAGATCTTAAGGATTTTACTCAAGCTTCAAGTCTCCATTTCCAATCTTAATCAAGGGTTCTCCAAAGTCAAGGTATGTGGGTTTCAACCATTGGGTACTTTCACCCATGGTGCCCAAGCTTCCTTTTTACCTACTTTACATGTTTCTAAGTTGATTTTACCTATGGGTCTTCTAATGAATTTGACTATGAACTATGTTGGGGATTTGTGAAAGTGTGACTATTTAAGCATGTTTTGAGCTATGAATCATAGATCTATCTTGAGATTTATGAAGGGTTTTGATGTACGTTACATAAGGGTATTACCAAGTATTATGGGTGGTTTTACATTAAGTTTTCTAGCATGATTTCACTCTTGAATTGCATAGTTTTACAGTAGAATAAACACCCACCAAGCGTTTGACAAATATTCGGTTAATGTATCTTGAGTTATTGAAGGCCTAATGCTTGGAATATGAGTAAAGTGACTTTATGATGATGAAAGGATGTTTTGTATGTGTTGATTCCATGAGAAGTATCTGTTGTGTTGTGAGATGACCACAAAAAATTGAGGGGTGATGCCTCAATCATCTTGGATGGGGTGGTAAGCTATCAACCAATTAAGGGTTTGATACCTCAATCATCTAAGATGGGTGTAAGCCGTCAACCAATTGAGGGGTTGATACCTCAATCACTTTCGATGGAGGGTGGTCATGTCCATCAACCAATTGAGGGGTTGATTCCTCAATCACTATTAAAGGGATAGTCTACCTTAGATTACAAGTACTAAGTTTGTTTGGTCTATGATGATGGTCTATTCCTACTAATGTAATATATTCCATATATAAGCATGTTTACTTCAAGTATCATCCATGCATGCCATATTGTTATATGTTCATCTATTACCTAGTTATGCATGTTGATTATGATGTCTATCTATTGTGCATTCCATCCTATATCCTTAGTATATTTAAACGTACTAATGCATATTCTATGCCTATATGATGTTACCAGGTAAGAACCGGAGCCCCACTTGATCATCCTCCTCCTCCATGTGGCTAGTACGATATCTCTCAAAGCAAGTTGGTGAGTCATCAACTTCGAGGACATACTTCTCTTGATTTATGCTATGTATATACTCTCTTTCCTTTATTGTATACCTAGACTATGAGGGTGAGCCTGATTACATGTCTTAGCCTCCGGTAAGTTCAATGTTTAGAGGTATTGTTGGACAAGTTATGTAATGAAGCTATGAGCCTTGACTCTATGATGTTTTATGATATGAAAGATGTCTCATAGCCCCATGTTTCCTTTTCACTATCTCTTATTGTTATTTTATTGCTTTCACAATCAAGAATGTGTAATGATATGTTAAAAGGCTTGTTTGGGGTGCCTTTGGGTTCCCCATTTCGGTGTCACGTCTAGGCCCTAGGCTTGGGTCGTGACAGCTATGCAAACACATATAATCTCAACATTGTCAACATGAGATATTTTGTTTAAACGAAGATCAACACAAGGGCTACCCTAGACTTCTGCGAACACTTAATCTATACAAACATCACAACCTAAACATGCCAGTTCTACTAGATTATACACTTGAGAGAAAAGAAACATGGCAAGAAAAACTCTCAAGTGGCAGAATACCCCACCCCTATAAAAAATGGTGTAGTGTCCTCACTACATCATAACAAGAATAAAAGAACAGAAAGTGGATAGAACATACCTAGGACACCCTATGCATTAGTTGAGCCTGCGGGACTAGACCCTCTTAGGGGGTCACTGTCATCATAGGTGGCACCAGGTCCAAAGGTGCTCCCAGAGGCTCCTACCCTTACTGCCTCTACTCCCCCCCTCCCTCCCTGCTCTCTTTACTCCTATTCGGTGGCTTTTTTGCATTGCACATTTGCCTCTCCGCCTCTTTCTGTGGATAAGGTGGAGGACTGTGTTGGTGGGTACTGCTCTTGCCCTTATCCTTCCTCTTGGAATCTTTTGGGGGTGGCGCAGGTGCAACAGATGGGGCAGTTAGCGTGCCCCATGTCTCATCTAGAACAGGTCCACGGGGGCATTAAATAGGCTCATCCAAGATTTTGAAAGTGGGGCTGGTGCAGTGGCATGGTACTGCATAGTCAGCTTTGCAATCTGGGCCTTTATGTCATTCACTGTTTGAACTAGATTCTTCATTTCTTCCCTGCACATACTCCCAAACATATCATGGAAGTATCCCTCTAAAGTGTTGACATGGCTATGCAAGGTGGTGATTTGGCTTAGAATATTTTTGTTATGTTGCGCCACAGCCTACTATACGTGAGACTGAACCACATGCGACATCCTTTCGACTATCTGGTCTACAACGACATGTGTCTGACGCTGGTCTGCCACCACTCTTGCTAAAAACTCATAAGGCATATATGTATACCCTTGTTTTGCCAGAGGATCCGCACCACTGCCCTCAAGCCTCTTAAAAGCCTCGCTTGATGGTGGAACGGTGGTCTAATCCTCAAATGGCAAGTGGTGCTATGGAGGTGCTAAGGAAAAGTTTGCTGAGGGGCCCTAACAAGCATGTTCTGATCCACCTGAGAGGATTTTGGACATCATTAATCAGGGCAATGTTAGCCACGCCCTTGGGAGCTATTTTCTTGTCCAAAATGTGAGTGGTAAGAACATCGACCTTTTTGCAAAGGGCACGAACAAGTCATGGGAAGGGCGTGCCAGCTTTATCAGATAAGGCTTGGTCTCTCACCTCAAGATCAATAATCCGTTCCATATTTACTCCGTACCTACCTATCAGGCATGCTACCAGGGAGGCATGCAAAGGTTGGAGTATATTGTCATTTCTAGTGGGCCGCAACCTGGGTTGCACCACCGACCACCAAAACTTTGCAACAAAGTTCAAAGAAGCTTTGGCGATAGGACACTTGGGGTTTGAAACCCAAGGCACCGTCATCCCCTAAATGGCGATACATTTTGCAATCCACCCCAGCATTTCAGCCCGATATAACAAATCAAACATTCGCCCCTCATCCATAATCCACAGGTATCTATCCATGAATTGTCCATCTAGAGGAGCTTGGTAATCTGTCCCAAATAGGAATAGGTTGATGGTGTTTTTTGAAATATCCACTCGTGTACCATGCACCATCATATGTGACCATAGGAACCTACTGTATACAACCTTCTTCTTCATTTTTTTAGATTGGTTACCCTCTACGAAGTTCAGTAGACTAGCAGTATAAATAGAATAGAACTCCTCAACTATGGCGGGCCCATATCAACTAGGTGGTTGTGCCATCCAACCAAACTTATATGATTCAAAAATATCTCTAATTCTGAGATACTGTTAAGTTGGTCTGTGAGGACCCGAACCTCTGGGATGACTGGCCACTATTGGAACCCCCCGGAACCCTTTGTCAACCTGTGAGTGTAAATATCTTTGGCTCCTGGGACTATCCAACATCCCAACAGAAATACAATAAGAGCCCTAGCAGTTTCGAGATCTGTCATCGGAAGACTGCAAAATGTATAGCCTCATCATCACTGTCCCAGAGTTTGATCTCATCTACTTGCTCCTTAGTGTCATGACCATCAGCCTCCGGAGTTTGCACCTGCTCTTCATGCTCTAAGGTATCCTCCTACTACTTTGGGGCATTCGCCTCCTCCTCAACTCCCATGTAAGGAACCCCCCCCCCCTCAGACTGGGGAGCTCTGCATCGGCCTGCGACATGAGCCCCTATAGTACGAGGTGAATAAGGAGATACATTGTTCGTATAACAAACCTTGGACCCACTGGAGTAGTCATCACCTGAGTCACTCCCAACTTGATGACTAGATGATACAGTTGGGGAGTTGTGGAGACGTGGCACAGGCTCATCCCTTTCACTAAGTCTGATTAATCTGTGGCATTGACCCATAGCACCTGTAAGTATTACAAATGAATATAATATGTTAGAACTGATTGAACAAGCAGGTTGAGTCACTAATGGGTACTCAAAATTCCCTTGTACCATAAAAGTGACAATATCCCTTAAGAGAGGCATCACCGGTCTATCACATGGCAATTGTACTTAAGAGACATGTAGAAATTAAAGTCTCAATCAATAGGTACTCAAATATTTCTTTTCTATTTCTTTTCATAACTTAAGTGGTACAGGGCCCTACATGGGTTGTGTAGCATGACACGGGTCGTCACAGGGCCAATGGTGGGAGTAGGAACCACGTGGAGGTGAAGGCCCCCCATACGGGCCACTACATGGTCCATGTATAGGCACACAATCTATGTGATGAGCTATGGGAAGCCCCGTTATCCCTATTTATCCCAAAGCATACACCAACATATATTTATGTACTTCTATGCTCAGATCCATCAACACACATGCATGAGGTGCGTGGATATGCTAATATTCATCACAAAAACTCTTTATAATCACAATATGCCATGGCCACCTCTTTAAGCATACATCTATGGTGGTTTTCACCACCAAACACCAACCTCGTACCAATTTCATGCAAGATACCACTTTAGACAAAGAAAGATGTAATTTTTCACACAAAAATCTAAACTAGCTCACTAAAAACTACAATAGGAGATGAAGAATGTGAATACTTACTAGATGTACTTACTAGATGTACAAACAACAAAGGGAAAGTCTTGCTAGAACAAGGAGAAAACCCACACTTAAATTAAGCTACAAATCATGAAATAGCTCACGAATCATCACAAAGAATATTGAAAATTTAGGGATTTTTAAGGAGAGAAAGTCGTGGAAAGAAAGAGGGTCATGAGGTTAGAGAGAGAAGGTAAAAATTGAAAATGGGTTGTTAGGACAATGTAAGAGTATTTAAAAACCCTTGGTCAACCGAGTTGACCATTCATCTCTCTTCCACACGGATGGCCTTACAGACTGTGCCACATGGCATGGTCTATTTTGGACTGCCCGTCTCACCGTACTTGCAAGAATTTAGCACTTACCTGGTTTTTTGTTTCCTGACGACACCTCCATGAGAGACCTCACGTCCCATGACACCTGTTACGAACTTCTTAGTCGACTATTTGCCACATTTGCGCAATTTTCACTCACCTAGCACGAGCATGCTTCATGGTTGTTGACACGAGCCGTTCAACTCTACATGGTCCATTCTAGATGTTCATGTGGCTGGCATTAACAAAATAAACACGTACCTTCCCAAGCGTGTTCCCCATGACAAGCGGCACAGGGCATCTCGTGCCACACGACCCATATGGGTGCATGTGGCTCTGTCCTTAGCCAAATATTGAGCCATTCTCAGCTTATGTCCTGCATTCCTCCATGTGCACATGCACGAACCTCAAAAGCAATACCTATACCTACCTGAAAACACAAATAAAAAACAAGAAAATGCATGACCTATAGACTATTTTTTATATATAAAACTATTGCAATGCATGGGTTGCCTCCCATGAAGTGCTTGATTTAACTCGTGGCACGATGCACTATCTTTGACTACTCAGACTTCATCAAGAAGAATGACCTCAATCATTGAGGCTTCCTCTGCTGCACCCAAGTATGGCTTCACTCTCTGCCTATTCACTTTGAATAGATCCCTATTTTCAGCTTCTAGCTCAATTGTGCCATGGGGAAATACTATGGTAATATTATATGGGCTAGACCATCTTGACATGAGCTTACTTGGGAAGAGCCTCAAACTGGAGTTGTACAAAAGTACCTTGTCACCAACACTAAAACTCCATTGTGCAATATACGTACCATACTGGATCTTCATCCTCGCTTTGTACAGTGTGACACTCTCATATGCTTGGAGGTGAAACTCATTCAAATCATTGAGTTGGTCAAGTCTCAAGTTAGCACCCTCATCCTAATTCATGTTGAGCTTCTTTAAAGCTTAGAGTGCCTTGTGCTCTAACTCCACAGGTAGATGAAAGGTTGTAGTAAACACCAATTGATATAGGGACATACCAATGGGGGTTTCGTAAGCCATCCTATAGGCCCAAAATGCATTATCTAACTTTCGTGCCCAATTAGTTCTAGTGGCATTCACAGACTTGGTCAGGATCTCCTTGATCTCTCTGTTTGACACTTCAACATGTCCACTTGTCTGTGAGTGATAGTATTGGCCACTTTGTGCTACCATACTCATACTTTGGTAGAACAGCATGGAAGACCTTGTTACAGAAGTGACAACCCCCATCACTAGCAATAGTTCTGGATGTCCTGAATCTAGAAAAGATGTTTCACCTCAGAAACTGGATAACACTCTTACTTTCGTTGTTTGGCAATGCAACTGCCTCCACCCACTTGTAGCCATAGTCCACTGCCATAAGATATACTTCATACCATAAGAGCTCACAAATGGGCCCATGAAGTCAATGCCCCAGACCTCAAACATTTCTACTTTAAGAATAGGGTTCATGGGTAGCTCTTGATGCTTTGAGATGTTGGTCTATCACTGACACTAACCACATCCAAGCAAAAAGTTATGGGAATCTTTGTAGATAGTGGGCTAGTGGTACTCACATTGCAGAATATTTTTGGTTGTCCTGGCACCACCAAGATGATCCCCTACTGAGGAAGAGTGACAACCTCTATGATACTCAAGATCTCCGCTTATAGAATGCACCGCCTGATAACCACATCAGCACATGTTCGGAATAAGTACGGGTCATCCTAGAAGTACCTGCGCATATCATAAAGAAACATTTTTCTCTGGTGAGCATTAAGGCCCTCTAGCATAATATTGCTCACTAGAAACTTAGCAAAATCAGCAAACCATGGAATAAGGCGAATGAAAGCTGCCAATACCTGGTCATGGGGAAAGGAACCATTGATGTTCAACCAATCCTTCGCTCTTGACTCATCCTCTATCTTGGAAAAGTGGTATGCTACCTGATTTTCAGATCCTTTTCGGTCTAGGACCTCAAAGTCAAACTTTTGCAGCAAGAGTATCCATCTAATCAGCCTTGGCTTAGCATCTTTCTTCGCCATGAGGTATCTGAAAGATGCATGCCTTGTGCACTATCAGTTTTGTGCCCATTAAGTAGGCCCTGAACTTGTCAAATGCATACACCATAGCCAGCAGTCCCTGCTCAGTCATTGTATAATTGTTTTGAGCATCATTGAGGGTCTTGCTGGCGTAGTAGACTGGGTAAAGATTCTTGTTGCGCTTCTGTCCAAACACAACACCTACAACAATTCAGCTTGCATCACACATAACCTTAAATGGGGTAGCCCAGTCAAGTACAACCACCATAGGTGCATAAATTAACTTTTGCTTCTTGGTCTCAAAGGCATGCCTGCAACTGTCATCAAATTGAAACTTTGCATCCTTCTCCAATAGCTTGCATAAAGGACGTGCAATCGTGGAGAAATCTTTTATAAATCGACGGTAGAAACCTGCATGCCCAAGGAAACACCTGACTCCTTCATGGATATGGGAGATGGTAATTTCTCAATCACCTCGATCTTTGCCTTATCCACCTCTATACCCTTCTCAGAATTCTTATGGCCAAGAACTATCCCCTGCTTAACCATGAAATTGCATTTTTCCCAATTTAATACCAAATTACCCTCCTCATAATGTTGTAGTTCCCTGGTAAGATTCAACAAACAAGCATTAAAAGAATCACCCACTATAGAGAAGTCATCCGTGAATACCTCGAGGGTGTCTTCAAATATGTTGGAGAATATCGACATCATACATCCCTGGGAGGTGGCTGCGGCATTGTATAACCCAAAAGGCATCCTCTGAAAGGAAAACATGCCATATTGGCAGCTGAAGGTGGTCTTCTCCTAATCTTTTGGGGCTATAGATATCGATTGTAACCCGAGTACTCATCTAAGAAGCAGTACCACCCTTTACCTGCCAACCTATCTAATATCTGGGCCATGAAGGGCATAGGGAGGTGGTCCTTCAGAGTCCATTTATTCAGCTTTTGGTAGTCCATCATACCCGCCAACCTGTGATAGGTCACAAGGAGACGAGCTCATTTTTATCATTGGCTACCACAGTCATGCCCCCTTTCTTAGGGACACATTGAACTGGACTAATCCATTGACTATCAAAAATGGGGTATATCACCCCAGCATCAAGACACTTGATGATCTCCTTTTTCACCACCTCTTACATAGGTGGATTCAGCCTGTGCTATTCGATGTTGGGCACACAGTTATCCTCTAACTTGATCTTATGCGTGCATATCCTTGGAAGAATCCATATAATATTAGCAATGGTCCAACCAATAGCTCTTTTGAACTTTTGGAGGATCTCAACAAGACCTTCACTTAGTCATCCCGAATATCTATAGCAACAATCATAAGAAGGGTGTTATTAGTGCCTAAAATGCATACCGTAAGGGTTGCGGCATCTTCTTGAGCTCCACAGCTGGATACTTCTCAATTGAAGGTTTACCTGGCGGTGTCGGTCTGTTCTGCAGGTCCAAGTCCAAATTTCTGGAGACAAATAGTCTAGTTCCCCTACCTCACAAAGCATTCACGGTGTCTACATACCCATTGATACCATCCTCTTGGAAGTTCATCAACACCACTGCCAGTGTGTACGCGCTCATTGTTTCCTCAAGTGGAATATTAGAAAGATAGTCATCTTCCACATCTATAGTAGACATCACAACCACCTCTTTAGGTCTCTTCATTGTAGCACACACACTAAATTTTACCTCTTCAGTGTTCAATCTAAAAGTCAACTCCCCTCACTCCACATCTACCAATGCACTGCTAGTAGACAAAAATGGTCTCCCAAGGATGATGGGAACCTCAAAATACCACCTGATAGTCCAGAATGACAAAATTCGTAGGAAAGATGAACCTACCCACACGAACCACCACATCACACAAAATCCCCACAGGTCGCTTCATCGATCTTATCTACCATGAGTAGCCGACTCCTAAGCCCAACTATTTGTAAACTGCCAGTGGCATCAAGTTGATGCTGGCACCAAAATCACAGAGAGCCCTTGTAAAGTCATAAGCTCCAATGGTACATGGGATAGTGAAGGCTCCCGGATCTTCCTTATTTTCAGCAAGAGATCTTATGGAAATGGCACTACGGTATAGAGGTTATTTGTCAGCTCGATCGTAGCTATCCTCTTCTTAGTCACTAATCTTTTATGAACTTAGTGTAGCCCAGTATCTGCTCAAGTGCCTCCACTAGAGGGATATTCACTGATCTCTCTTTCGGCATGGACAAGTACTTTTAAAACTTGCCATCATCAACCTTCTTCTGCAACCCTTGAGGAAATGGTGGTGGTGTCTTCGAAATGGTCAGTAGGGACTGAGGTGCTCATTTGTCTAACTCTGGGTATCTATAGCAACCTCAGGCTCTAGGGGTGGCTCAATGATCTCTTCACTCACATCATCCATATGCACCTCCACAGGGTTAGGTACCTTGCCATCTGCTTTATCCCTACCTACATCACTGGCTACAACAGGGTTAGAGAGTACCTTAATGCTCCTCCTAGTTACTGCCATGCAGTGACCATTATTCTTCGGGTTCTAAATAGTGTCACTAGGTAGTGACCCCGCTTTGCTTTGATTTAATGAGGTTGACATTTGCCCCATCTGCTACTCCAGTCGCTTGATAGAGGTGGAATGCAAGTCGAGCAGCTATCGAACATTGGACATTTCTCCTCTCATGTCTCGTATCCCTGCCTCAGTGGACTCAACTTTGTCAAGAACCTTCACCATCATCTCTTCTAATTTTGAGTTTCCACCATTATTTTGATGCTGACGGTTCCTATAGCTGTCTCTTTTCTGCCAATTTCCTTGATAGTTCTCAGGACCATAGTTTCGACCTTGATTACCGGCGTTGAATGGCCGGTAAGTCCCCTGGATGCCTAAGAAGTTCACCTCCTCATAATAATTATAGCCCTAATCATCATATATAGCTATTGTGTCCACGACTTTCACCTTTTTTGTGCCTCTATCTAATAGGCGCTTTGCCAGCAAGTCCAGTTGGGTCTTTATATGGGCCATGTTTTGATCCCGTTCCTCCTCCTTCAGTCGCTAATCTACAGTCATCTCTAAGATGAACCCTGAATACTCTCCATCTCTAGTGTACCACTCCCTGTTATTTTTGGCTACCTAATCTAAGATTACCACTATGTCTGGGAAAGTCCTGGACATGTGTGGTCCCCCACAAGCAACGTCAATGATAGGCTTTATCACAAAGTTGCAAGACTTGTAGAAGACTGCCTTCAAGTGCTCATCTATGAGATGATGATTGGGGCACTGCTTAAGCTTCTGCCTGAATCTCTCCCAAGTCTCATGTAGTACTTCATTCGACAATTGCTTATGAGACCTAATGTCATCTGTGATCTTCAGTTGTCTTGATGTGAGGGAGAACTTCTCTAAGAATGCCTCTTTTAACTCTCTCCAAGTGCAGATAGAATTATGTGGAAGTTATTCAGCCACTTTGACGCTCCACCAGAAAGAGACAATGGAAACAATTGCAACCTAAGTACTTGCTGACTGACCCATGGAATCTTAGATGATTGATATATCGCTAAAAGATTTAGGGCATGCTGATTTGCATCCTCAGTTGCTGCTCCGCTGAACAACCCTTTCAACTGTAGCATCTGCAACATAGTACTAGTGATGGTAAACTTAACACCTGCAGGCAGTGGGGGGAGCACTATTGCTCCAATGGTCCCAGCACCCTCATCATTATCATTCACTATCTAGGGGCGGCTGAGGCACTTGATGTCTTACATCGGGCAGCGGCACCTGTCTAAGTGGTACTACCTATGGAACCCCATTACCAGCCTAGTCATTGTTACCCAGGCTGTCAGTTCCCCCACCTGCAGGATTCACAGCAAACTCTCTCTATTTAGATGCTTCACGTTCTTGGGCATTCATTTTGCAGATTGACTTAGTAAGCTTGGGGTCGTTGGGAACAAGTGTTTTACCCTTGCTTCGAGTGTTTGGCATGCAATGCTAGCTCCCTACCAAGAACAAAAACAAGAAAGAAAAGTAAAATTAGAGACTAGTATTACACACTGAAAATAGCAACTAATAGACTATTACTTCGCCATATTCCCCAACAACAGCGCCAAAATTTGATACGCCCAAATTTACACTCCAAAAGATATAGTAGAGAGGTCATTGATCAAATAAAGAACTCAACTAGAGTTGAGATTGATCCCACAGAAAATGCATGAGAATAAATCTATTAGCACTCTTTTCAGATATAATATCTATTCCCAAAACAAAAATACATAAAGTAAATTTGGCTTTTGGTTCTCAAGTTGAATTATTAAAATAAAGTAACAAACAAGTGCAAGGACTACTGGATTTCAAACAATTAATGCCAAGCTAGGATTTTGATCTCTATGACATCTAATGTGATAACCCAATCTACGTGGTAAACTTGTTCATGATTACGCATACAAGATCTAACAAGTTATGTAACACCTAATTCACTTTCGATCTTTCTTAGATGCATATGGCTCATTACTTTTCGATCTTAGAATGTATACTTACTAACCCTTCTTGTCAATCCCATAATACTCTTACCTCTCGGTCTCCAGTACTTAGACTAGGTTAACAAAACCCAAATTTCCATCATAGAACTCTTTTCCTAATTAAGACATCCCTTTCAGGCATGTAACGAATACAAGCTTACCCTAATGCATCGACTCATTAAGGAAGAAATTAAAGGGAAGATTACTATGATATATGCACTAATGAATCCCAAGATTTACCCAATATTAGTCTAACTTATTGATTTGTCATGGTTTCCACAACCTTAGTTATGGTTTTAACCTAGCATGTTCAAGAAACATAGACCACAATAATATAAAGAATTCATAATAAAGAACTTTCTATTAAAGAATTAGTGAATCCATGGATTACAATCTCGAACAAGATAATTAAATCCACAAGGTTCAATGAAATTACAAGCAAAATAGTGTTCTCTGGTGTTCTTTGTCTCCAGCCGTCCAAGACTAAGTAAAAATGAAATAAAAATAATATTTATATATAAGGAAAACCTAATCTAATTTAAAATAGGAAAATTAACTTCGGCATGGGTACGGGCCATTACACGGCCCATATGGCAGTAGAAGAACTGTTTATCGATTTGTGTGGTGACACTTGTCGTCAAAACCTTCACTTTTCATTGTCACAACTCACGTGCATTGGCACGGTCCATGTGAAGGTTCATGGGCCATGAACTGGCTCATCTCATAGCGCTTGTGCGAATCCTTAAATTTTTTATGGTGCCATCTCCTTTTCAAATCACATTGATGAGGTATGATATGACCCATGTCACTTTCCATGATCCGTGAGGGGTACCATGGTACATGCCCTGGGTAAATTTCTCCTGCGTCTCCCTTTAGCTCCTTTTCATTGTCATTTGCCATAAAGTGTGATGCCACAGTGAGCCTCACAGTTTGTGTAGTGGTACACGAGCCGTGTAGGTCCCCTTGTGCCCTCATTGGGTTCCATTTTTTGCTCCGATCACCAAGACCTCCTCCACGTGGCCTCCCACGATCTATGTGATGCTACACGGGCTGTGGAGGTCTTCTTACGCCCATACTTAAGCTCTTTTTAATCCCTTTTCCTATAGTTCACCTATTTCTCCATGCCTTAGTCACTTTTTTTAAAAATTAACAAAAACAAACATCAAAGTAACAAATTTTCTTGAGAATGCATAAAAGTCCTTCGTTTAAAGCATTATAGTCGTATTTCTATGACTCATCAATAGGCAAGCCCAGGAGATGGATAGATTGTTGGGTATTAGCTCATCCAATGCGACTGTTGTGCGGACTACCACTTCGGAGGGAGATGATCAGAGGCAGCTAGAGACTGGTGCTTAGGCACCAAGATATGTTTTTTTTGACCCCTTGTATTTATTTTGATTTTGATATTGTGCATTGAGGACAAGATACATTTCTTTTGATGGAGTGTGTTTAGCTATGGACTAGGGTGAAGTCTGAGTGGCTTTTAGTCCATACCTACCCCAAATTTTGATCCTGAGGTTTTATTCCCTATGTTCATTTTCCTCGTGGATATTACTTTTTTTGTTGAACCGACATGTGTAGGATGTAGATAATGTTTGTAGTATATAGTAGTTGAACTTATGGGATGTATCTAGTTTTTTATTTTTTATGAAATATTTTAAAATAGGTACCCATCAAAATTTTTTAGTTGTTATATTGCAACCTTAATGTTTGAATGATTTGTCAATATTTTTTTGATTAAGGGAAATTTGATACATGAAACATGATTTGTGAGTTTTTGTTGGATATTCATACAATGCCATGTGTGTGTGAGTTGATTTTGTTATGTTCATGCATTATGTGTTATTTTAGAACTTGCCATGTTACTTTAAGTTGGACTGGAGATTATATGGACTAGGAAGGGATCTTAGGTCCTTGTTCTTTGAATTAGTCCACTTTAACCTTAAATGACCAACCAAATGACAAATTCATCCCTTGTTCCAAATGTTTAAGCATTACATGCGCCATTTCTTTCTTAACACCTGATTAACCTAGCCTTGTTTAGTGAAATACCTTGAAATTGTCCCTAGTCTACCCTTCAACATTGTGAACCTTGATTGAGGTAAAAAGCCTAAGTTGAGGGTGGCTACCAAAAGTGGCCCTAGTTTGGGGAATAGACATTGTGCACTTCGATATAGGCTAAAAACTTAAGTTGAGGATGGCTACTATAAGGGTAAAATAGCAAAAATAAGGTGTTGAGTTGGAAATAAAAAGAAAAAGAGGAGAATCATGTACCGGATAAAAGAAAAAAAGGCTTAGAATGAGTTGAAAAAGAAAAATGATGTGTGAAAAATGAGGCAAAAGATGAAAATGTGAAGAAAATACCTGAAAAAGCTTGAATATGAAGAAGAAAGGAGAAAAAGATGGAAATGATTGAGTGTCAAGCTGAGAGTGTCAAAAAACATGTGGTTCAAGGTTGCTTTCAGTCACTAATTTTCCAAAATGTCATACCAAAGCCCCATGAGCCTGTGTTACAAGCTTATATAGTCCTAAAGTGATTCTAGCCCAAATTAGTCAAAAGTTGGGGTCATGAATATACGGAAAAGCCTATGGTATTGGTCATCATGCATGAATATCATTTATGAGAGTGAGTATGCTTACACAGTCCCATGCTAAATTTCTGAAATCTCCATTGAGTGTTAAAGGGGACTTCTTTCTTGTGAGGGCATTTGCAATAAGGTGTCAACATTTTACTTGTTTAGTGATTGTGAATTGTTGATATTCCTTTGCTTGTCATATTTGTGTTGCCAAATGCATCAATATGGTTTGGTTTGCTAAATAGCTACATGATCCTGTTTTCAAAAAAGACTGATACAGGTACCTGAGTTGGATTTGAGTATGGTATATGTCATTTGGTTAATTGCTATGTGTTGTTTTATTATCTATATAGATTGAGCCGTCGCTTGAGGATAAGCAACAATTCTAAGTTGAGGGTGTTGATGTGCTATCAAAATACATCACATTTGATGCCTAAAACCTGGGATTTTGTGTGTTCTCAATGTGACTTTTATGGTTTTTATGTGTTTTGTGTTTGTTTTTGTAGAAAATACAGGTTGGCTCAATTTTGGAAAAAGTTGCAAATTATGCTGATTTTTAGGACATACGAGCCCCACTACAAGTCGTAGCCCAACCTACGAGTCATAGAGGTGGTCTCGTATAAGCTTATAGTGTTCAAACACAATGTCTAAAAATTTGAAGTTCAGCTATACGAGCCTCAGGTAGGGTGCCCTCGTAGCAAATAACAGTGTTGATCAAGATTGGGCTAAAAAATACAAGTTTAGACTACGAGAAGGCACTAAACCAGACTATAACTCGTAGAGGTTTATCGTAGTACTGAAGTCAAAAAATGCAAAGTGTTGACTATGAAAGCCCGACTACGACTCATAGGGCACATTACGAGTCAAACTGGGAACCTTAGCTGACACCGACCAGTTTTTCCATTTAATTTAGAGACTAGTTTGTCTATAGCTTAAGTAGTATATTTTAGGTTTTTTGAACACAACCTTCATTGTTTTTCAGAGTTTTTGGAGTTTTGTAGAGAGTTTTTGAGTGAGAATTGAGAGTAGATTTCTAGGGTTTTCTTTGTAGACTCAAATTTGGAAATAAGATTCACTTGTGGATTCACATCACCTTTTAAGCTTGTGATTCTAAATACAAAGTGGGTTTTCTTGTTTTTCATTCTCTTTGGGTAAGTGATTAACTATGTCTTTTGTATTCATTGTTTATTTGTTTGCCCAAGTCATGAGTAGCTAAACCCATAACTTAGGATTGTGAGAACCATGAGTAGCTCACTTAGAAAACACGAATTATTTGCACTTCTTGAGTTGGGTATTTACATGTATTAGCCATTTTCCTTCATTTTGGATGTTGTTCAATGGTGGCCAACTTTGAACCCCGCCTAGTGTCATTATCTTGGCCCAGGTAGTGATGAATAGGAAAAGGGAATGGTTAACAGAATTTGATTGATGTGTTCTCATCTAATCAATTGAGCCTAGCCAAGGAGAGGTTGACTGGGATAATAGGTAATGGTTAGTTTGGCACACTACGCTATCCGGTCAAGCGCCATAGTGAAATTCAACCTTCAACTTCAGAAGAGGGCTGGAAGAACATACATTACCGTCCCGCATTTAATCTCCTAATTGAGGATGTGTTATCTGGGGTATTTAAGTTAGTGAATCATGGGAAACATAATTACCTAAGTTGCTCTCTGATTTGATTGTCCCCACCTTTTATTAGTTTAGTTTAATTTTCTATCAATCATTGCAAAACCCCCCTTCCTTGAGAATTGAGTTACTTGATATTTGAATTGATTAATGGTGAACCGAGTTATCAAAGCCTCGTATTCCTTGCGGGATTTGACCCTAACCTTGGTTAGATTTTTACTATTGACGATTGCTTTAACCTTGAAATATAGGCGTATCTTGGGCGCGACATCAGTGACCGAGTATTTCTATGAGTATTGCCCTTAAAGGGGTTGATGAGATTTGGTAGGTGGGGTAAGCTTAGCCCCAAGTATATTGGATCATTTGAGATGTTGAGGAGGATTGATATAGTCTCCTATGAGTTAGTTTTGCCTCCAACATATTCAGCTATACACCTAGTTTTTCATATTTCGATGCTACATCGGTATGTGCCAGATAAGCTTCATGTGCTACAGTATGATTCAATTGAGTTAGATGATTTTAGCACTAATTGAGGAGTAGGTGGTCAATTATCCAAAGATGTTAGATAGTTTTTCTCCAGACCCATACCTATGGTTAAAGTCTAGTGGAAGCATCGACCAGTTAAGGAGGCCACTAGAGAGACCGAGAGGGACATGCAGAGTAGTACCCCATCCTATTTGAGTCTTCATGTAAGCTTTTATAGTTACTTTCGTTGGGATGAAAGTTTTTGAGTATTGGATTTTGTAATGACTCTCTAGGTCATTTCTGGGTTTTTGTATATTATTTTACCGATTAGAGCATTCCCATAGCGACTCTAGGTCATTTATGACCTGCTAACACTAATAGTTCGATCGTCTGGTCGTTTGTTTAGAAATTGTGGAGATCTCCATGTTGGAAAGGATGTTATAGTTTTAAAAGTGAGCTTCGAAGTAAAATATGGGTAAACAACCTCAGAGCAAAATTTTGATAGTTCTATTAGCTTTGGAATGACCAAATTAGGCTAGAAGCATAGTCAACTTAAATAATGACACTTTGAATGTAGGTATGTGTCGAGTTTTGCATTTCAACTTTCAAAACTGGCCAATAATTTATTTCAGTCAACATTTGTGGGAAACATTCAGGATTGAAATTTTAATAGAATAATAAGCTTTGAAACATCTAGTTTGGTCTAGAACAACCTTTTCTTTGCTTCTCGAGGCTTCTGGACTCATTATGAGCCCCTCGGTGGATTTCAATGAAATATGGCCTTAGGAAATGGGATCCACATTTGATTGTAACAACCTCGTATGGGAATTATGATTACATCATTGGGTTTAGAATGTTGAATTTGGTATGATTGTGTAGTTCATTTGTGAATACAAGGTTCCAAATGAGTTTCAAATACCTCATTGGTAAATTTAACACAATTGGAATCTGGTGCATCCACAATAATGCTCCGTGATCGTGGGGCCTTGGTCACATTCGCAGAGGTCAACTGCACCATTGCTCGATGATACATGCCAACAAGTCACATTTATGAGGCCAAGAATCCAACACTCTAAGTCCATAAAGGACATCCCCCATTTGCGGAGGTCAAATGACCTTATACCCAGATATTTAGGGGTACTGTTCATTGAGATTGCGTTGAACAAAGTTTGAGCCACATATACCTGGTCATTTCTAGACTTGACTAAGGAAAAAGACTAACTTCCAACTACAATAAATTGATCATTTTGAGGCTGAATCAGGTGATTCAAATGGCTAACTTACGTGAAATTTCAAGGAGAATATCTTGGAAGTGCCTAAAATTACATTTGGCACATTGTTCAAGGTAATTTTTGTTATTTTGTTGTTGTATTTGTGTATGATTATCAAAAATGGGGAAGTGATTAACTGGTCATTTTGCATCAGAATTTAGTGAAATTTGGGTTGATTCGGCGTAAATTTTTAAGACGCACGCTATGGTGAAAATCAGAATCTTTCGGTTGAGCTGCTTTTCAGGTAAACATTCTATAGAATATTCTGCCTTTTCTATTATTTTTGAAAGGAAATGTCATTTTTATATTTGATTCATTGGTATTGTTTTGGGCATCGGATTGAGCCAAAATTTGAGGTACAAGCGCGAGTAGCTATAAGGATCATTATACAAGGTTGTTTTGACATTCCGGATGCAAGCCCCATTCTTCCCACTTTTTAGTTCTAATATTTGTCAATGTTTAGTTCTTGTGATTTTGGTGTCGAAATGACTGTATTAATGTTGTGATTTTGTTTTTGACAACTTGATAGTGTTATGAGACCGCTCGAAAGGGTAAAACATCTGCGGAGTAATTGGAGTGCGCATGATCGATGTAGGCTACAGTTTTTGTTCTTCTATACTTGAGTTGGAATACGTGAATCTATATGGATAGCATGAATATTGGCAGGGAATTAGTTCTGAGATCATACACGATGAATTTATTATATTAGCTATAATGTGAGCCTCCACGGTATCCGTTGACATACTGTGATTCCTTGTGATTAGTATGTTGGTTATTTACTATCTTGCTGATTAATTGATGCTTGATCGGCCTTAGTCTAGGATTAGGCTAGTGATGCCTAGACCTATGTTGTCTGGTATCAATAGTTGCTTCATAATCATCTTGTGTGACTTGAGAGGCGTAGATTCATGTAGACCGGACTAGTAGACTTAAGTTTGATGAGTTTAGCCTTAGATAGGCCATGATGAGGTGGGAACTTGATTATCCATATGATTGGCTTTCTATCTTGAGATGTTTCTGCAACACATTGAATTCTGCTCAAATATGGCAGTGACCGACAATGTACACTTTGGAGTTTCGAGCAAGGTATCATACAATTATAGGCTCGATCATTTTCCATAATTGGTCACATATCCTCCCCCTAGGAAGTGTAGAAACAAGGATCTGTTATAGTCTATATAACCCTAGTAAAGCTAGTGTAGTAAAGGTTATACCATAAAGGTGATACCCCTAGTAAAGGCTATATCATAAAGGTGATACCATTGGAGGCATACTGGACTAGTTCGAGGCCTAAGGTCTAGGTCATAGCCTGGGTTGAAGCCAACTCAGGGTATATTATCTAGGTCCATAGTCATGTTTGATGATTCGATCGATATTGAGACTACATGTGTGTCGTTGGGCAATGAGTTCATTAGACCCTAGATGCTATTAGACCCTATTCCAGCATACAAACCCCTCTACCCATTAATTGTGCATGGGTGTACCTTTGGGGCTTATGGAGGCCTAGTTGGTGGGTAGAAATAGATAGCAAGGCCTTACACCCGCGTACATTACCACACCTTACCTAGTTCTGGTAACTTTCATATCCACTAGCCTACTTACCTTGTTCTCGTGATTAGATGCTTATGGAGTTACATTTTTGATTTATTTACTATTTTTACTCAATTGACCTATGATGCCTGCTGGGTAACATATCTCAGGTACTTATACTACACTATGCATTTATTTTGTGATGTAGGTCCTAGAACTAGCAAATTTCGTTGATTCTTCTCGTGGTTGTTATCATATTTGGAGACTTGTGGTGAATTGAGCATTCTTGGACCCTTCTAGTCTCCACTTGTACCAGTGGCTGTCTTTTGCTTTTGGAGACTTGCCTTATATATCGTTTTGGTTGTGTATATGTACCTATAATATCTTATGGCTCAGTTATTTTGTATCATGTCTATTGTAGCTCAGTAAAGGTGATTTCTAAGTTCTGGGCGGGTTTCTCTAGTGTTTCTTATATGTGTATATAGTATCAGTTCTATTTCCTTTATGACTAGTTGTTAGTTGATGTTTGTCGAGTTACCGTTTACCCTCACAGCCGCTACTAGCAGTTCTGGGTTATGGGTTGGCTTGCCTATTGGAGGGTTAATGTAGGCGCCATCATGACCTGTAAAGTTGGGTCGTGACAGTTCCGTACCTAAACTATCATTTATTAGTTTGAAAAACACATATCTCTCTTTTATTCCTCTCACCATAGTATGCTACACTCCCTTTTATTTTTCTAAAAGAAGGTCACATCACACTTGACATGGACAAAATATTCTATCTTGATAAAAATTTAATAGATTATAGTACTAGCTAAAGATAGATATTAAAATATTATGATTTTATAAAATTATAAAATAAAATATAAAATATTTTTCTTATTCCACCTTTCCTACGTCCTCTCCCCCCCCCCCTCTCGGAACCAACTACTTTTTAAGTATTTTTAAGAAAAAATTGTAAAACTATTTAAAGAAATTCTTACTTCACCTCCCCCTCCCCCTCCCGCCTCCGCCCCCCTCAAACTGATAATTTAGATATTATTTTAATTTTTTTAAAAATAATTCTACCCCACCCCTTAATCTTCCGCTTTCATTTTATTTTATTTTTTACTTACCACATGATTTTTTTAAAATAAATTTTTATTTTTGTTATATTCAATATACAAAAGAAAAAATATTCATGCATATTTATAAAAAAATAAAAAAAAAGATAAAACAAACAAGGAGCAGAGGGTTAGATGGGGGGTGAGATAAAATTTTATTTATTTTAAAAAATCAAAATAATATCAATTTCTTTAGAAAAGAGGGGAGAACAAAAGTTTGAATTTTTTTAAGAATATTTTAAAAAGAAATTTTAAAAAATAAAATGATAGGAACTATTGGGTGGGGGAGAGGGTACGTGGGGGCTAAGGGTGGAGTAGCTTAGAAAATATTTTAAATATAATTTTTTAAATAATTATTAAAAAAAAGTTTGGGAGAATATTAATACATTGATATTTAACTTTTAACTTATATTAATAGTTTATTTAATTTTTGTCAAGGTGAAATATTTGATTCATATGGCATGCCATGTGGCAAGATTTGTTTAATAAAAGAGAGTGTGTTTGAACAGCGCTTGGAAGAAGAACCACCTGAAAATCACATGCAAAAACAAACACCTAAAAATCACTTATCCTTGAGAGTTGAACGACAAGAACACTGGAACCATCACATGGAGATAGTTGCTGACACACAGGAGTTGGAGCTGGAATCGGCAATTTGGGTGGTGCATACGAGGGTCGGTTTGGGCCAATTTTTGGGGGTTTTATTTTGTGATGGACTCATTTGTATCCGGGCTGACTTGAGCTCATTCCACTTTATTAATAAAAAGGCCATCTGGCAAAAGTTCACTAAAAAAAAGTACTATAAAGACCAATGAGATATTTTTGTAACACCCCACATTTTACATGTACTAATGCTATTTAAATGAATCATGTTATGGTTTGGTCAAATTTGCATCAATTCTTAAATGTGCTTGAATCTCGTGTTAGTGGGCGATATGTGAGTCTAAATGCTTAAGAGGGTTGATGGTGTATATGTGTTGG
>JAOTQR010101474.1:0-17711 GCA_025774065.1 Solanum ossicruentum | reverse complement strand
TTTGCCAAGATGATAATGTACACTCGTATCATAATTTTTAAGGAGCTCTAACAACCTTCTTTGTCTCAAGTTAAGATTTTTTTCTGCGAACAAATATTGGAGACTCTTGTGGTCGATAAGCACATCAACATGAACCCCATACAAGTAGTGACATAAAATTTTCAAAGCAAATACCGCAACTGCCAATTCAAGATCATGGGTGGGATAATTCCGCTCATGCACCTTAAGTTGCCTAGAGGAATATTCTATCAACTTGCCATTTTGCTTCAAAACACACCCCAAACCAATTCTTGAGGAATCACAAGAAACCACAACCCTTCTAACCCTTCTAGTAGAGCTATGATAGGAGCGGAGAAAAGATTGTCTTTCAAAGTTTGAAAACTCTTTTTCACATTCATCAGTCTAAACAAAATTTACCTTCTTTTGGCTCAACTTTGTCATAGGGAAGCAATAGAAGAGAAACCATTCACAAACCTCCAGTAGTAATCCACCAAACCTAAGAAACTCCTAATATCCATCGGAATCAAGGGTCGAGGCCAATTTCTTATCACTTCCGATCTCTTAGTTTCCACCTTAATGCCATTGTTCGACAACACATGACTTAGAAAAGCAACCTCTTTTAAAAAGAACAACTCACACTTTTCATATATAGCAAACAACCTCTCATCCCTCAAGATTTGGAACACCACCCTCAAGTGATTCATGTGCTCCTCCTCACTCCGGGATAAATCAATATATCATCAATAAAGACCACCACAAATATATCAAGGTATGTTTTGAAGATCCTATTCATGAGATCCATAAATATAGTCAGTGTATTAGTCAATATATAAGACATAACCACAAATTCAAAATGGCCATACCTAGTTTGTCTTGGGAATATAACACTCCCTTACCTTTACTTTGTGGTATCTAGACCGAAGATCAATCTTAGAAAAATGACTAACCCTTTGTAGTTGATAAAAAAGGTCATCAATCCTTGATGGAGAGTACTTGTTCTTTATGGTAACCCTATTAAGTTGCCGTTAATCAGTGCACATTCTAAGGGAACCTTCTTTTTTCTTTACAAACAACAAAGGTGCACCCCATGGTGACTTGCTAGGCCTTATTAAACCCTTCTCTAACAAATCCCTTAATTGATTCTTGAACTCTGTTGTGGCCATACAAGGGGGGATGGAAATGGGTTGTGTAATGGGAAGGAGGTCTATACAAAAGTCTATTTCTCTTTTGTGAGGAACACCAAAAATCTCATCAGGAAAGACACCAACAAACTCATTGACCATCGGAATTGACTCAATAGGAAGGAATTTAGAATCAACATCCCTAACACTCATAAGATCTTATATGAAACCTTTAGAAATCAACTTTTGGGGTTTAAGACAAGAAATGAATCTGCCCTTTACCACCACATTACAACTTTCCCACTCAAGGATGGGTTCATTAGGGAATTGGAATTTCACTTCATGGTTCCTAGAATCAATGGAAGCATGATATGCATATATCCAATCCATCCTAAGAATAATATCAAAATCCACCATATAAAGTTCAACAAAATCACATGGCAAGACTTTTTGCAATTCGGACATGAGAAAATCTCTATAGACTATTGTAGCAATAATGGACTCATCGATGGGGTTAGACACTTCATAAGGTTCACATAATAACTCGGGACACTCATGAAGCTTATTGCAAACAAAAGGAGTAATGAAAGAAGGAGTGGCACTTGGATCTATCAATGCATACACAACATAATGAAAAAGCTTTAACATAACGGTAACAACATCAGGCACCTAATCCACTTGTTGCCTTCCTTGGAGGGCATAGAACATATTTTGCCTTGGACCACCCCCACTTTTGGCCTCCTTTTGCCCTTTAAACAGCATTAGCAGCATGGCCTTGAGAATGAAAATCTCTACTCTTGTTTTGAGCCTGAGGACAATCAATAACCTTGTGACCTATCTCAACACAACCAAAGCAAGCATTAGAATTTTTCAAACATGGACCACCATGGTTTCTCCCACACTTTTGGCACTTAGGATGGGTCATCCCACCATTCCCACCTTGGAATTTTAGGTTAGACACAACATCATTAGCAAATCTCTTGTTAGGAGCATTGGAAGACCCTTAGGATTGGAACTTTTGTCCTTGTGGAAACCGACCACCCTTAGAACCTTGGAAACCACCTTCAAATCGAACCCTCTTGGATTCCCCACTTTTCCTCTTTCTAAGGTTTTCCCTCTCAAGTTATTTGGATTATGTTTTGAGTCAAGACAAATCCATATCACTCACTAGCATGGTGGTACACCATTCTTCATTGACCATTTAGACACTCCCGACATGAATTTCTTCATTCAAGCTCTAGGGTCGACAACCAAATGTAGAGCATACTTGGAAAACTTGTTAAACTTGAGGGCATAATCCATCGCACTCATGGAACCTTGATTGAGGTTCATAAACTCCCCCATTTTAGCCTCTCTTGACTTAATTGGAAAGAACCTCTTGAGGAAGGCGGCTTTGAACTCCTCCCAAAAAATAACACAATCATCTCTCCTCTCCAATTTCCATTGAGTAAACCAAATTTGGGCCACACCTTTGAGTTGGTAGGCCGCTAACTCTGCTTGCTCCTTTGAATTGACCCTCATGATAGATAACACCTTATACACCTCATCGATGAACTATTAAGGATCTTCCTCTGCTTCAGACCCATGAAACTCTAGAGGGTTCATTCTTGTGAAATCCCTCACCCTTAAGGCCGAAGTAGGAGCAAGAGAGGCTTGGGCCCCTTGGTTCATTTGGTTGGTCATAGGATGGGCCAAAATTGTGATGGTATCCTAGAACTCATCATGGGCTACCCCTCCATCTTGAGGAGCTTGAGGAGCGGAGGAGTTGGTTGCTCCTCATCTATATGGGCTATTGTTAACCTTCCCTTGGTATCGGTGTGATGTACAAGAGAAAAGATCATTCGTTAGGGGAACACCCTTATATTTACACCTAAAACACGATATAGACCATGAAGAAGTGAAACATTTCCTAAATGCCTCATAGGCTCCCATTCATAGTTGTGGCACTCTTCACAACCATGAGCAAGACTCTAATCGACGCGGTGTGTTGGATTTCCAAGGACCTTTAACAACCTAATGCTCAGACACCAATCTTGTCACGACCCAAGCCTAGGGAGTGGATATGACACGGCGAATGAGGAACCCTAAGGGGCCCCAAATAAGCTTCTTAGTATATTATTCGCACATCCTCGGTCATGAAAGTAAAATAGGCATTAACAAGTGATATAAATAACAAGGGAAGTGGGACTAAGAGAAGTCTTTGCTATTCATAAAAGCATAAAAGAGTCAAGCTCATAGCATATACAAATCATAGTATCCAACAACACCTCTAACTTAGAATGGAGCGTGGGCCAAGATACTTCCCGAGCTCACCCTCATAGTAAGAAGTGTTTAACATAAAGAAGTCACCATATAGAAAGAATAACTTAGATATTATCCTCAGAGTTGAGAAGTCACCAATGCTTTCCCCGAAGTACCGAACTAGGTACGTGGAGGACGATGATTAAAAGGAGCTCCGGTCCCTACATAGTAATGTCATGTACACATAGATTATGTATTAGTACATTTCAATGTACTAAGTATGCAAGGTGCAATCGAACAAACACATAAGCTAATAGATTCAAAATGCATAACCATAATCAATGGATATATAATCTCTATATGACATGCATGATCAGTGCTTGTAATAAAACATGCATTCAAATCATTCAACTTGCATAATATATCATACATATGTGGGAAGAGACCTCAATCGACATAGACCAAGAAGCTACAACTTGGACTCTAAGGCCTGACACCCCCTCGATTCAGGTGACCGAGCATGACACCCCCAGCAAAGTGTAGTTTACTTACCAAGGAAAACCAAACATAATAACATGAACTAGATGGATCCACTAGTATAGCAAGAGCATAATATATATTCCTAAGGTGGCACATAATTTAGAAACTAAAGACTTTATGTAAGGACCTCTAGTGTCGTGCCCCCATCTTAAGCCTCAATCATTGCTAAGTCAAATCCTATGGAATACTTGAAATAATCATACTTTAATCATAACATGAATAACTTGTATTAGACTTGACTTTAGTAGCTCATAAACATTCTTGACCTCTAATAGTAAACCTAACTTGAACATGAGAGTAGATACATGATCCATTCCTTTAGCATGAATGCCACACAAGAGGTAAAAATGTTGAAATAGGGTCATCTTGATACTTGTAAAATCATAGATACTTTTCATGAACTCAATACATGCTTGAAAGCTCTTAATCAGCATAAAGTCACTTGACTTGTAAATCATGTAATAGATCATCAACACTTGAGAATTCTTGCCATGTAATTTTATCAAACATATGGTGTGTTCATGATACTTATTCAAAATCATGCAATTCAAGAGTGAAGTAAGATGAATAAACGCAATGCAAATCAACCCACCAATAATGTAGTAAAACCTTCATGTATGGTACCTTGAAATCCATCACCAAAGCTCATAATAGTTCATACTTTCATAGCTCAAATCATGAATAGTTTTAATAGACAAAATTCATGGAAAAAGCTTGAAATGAATATTCATGCATAGAGAACAAATACTTAATAAAACCGAAATATAATTTATGTTCATAATTCTTAATAAGAAATGACCATAGGTAATTCATCTTGAAATCATGCAATTTTCATAAAAGAGAAGGTTGGGCTCCATAGGTGAAAAGACCCATGGATGAAGACCAGACGCGTTAAACCTTGATTCGTTGAAATGAAAATGAAAGAGACTTGAAGCTTGAGATGAGTCCTTCAGTTCCAAAATTGACCTTAAAATCCCTGGATTGGAGTGAGTGAATTGATAGAGTCTTGGAGAGGTTTTAGAAAGAGTTCTGTGAGTTATAGAGTTGAAAAATGGCTAATAATGGAAGATTTCACATTTAAATGGGCATAGGGCTATTACCCTAATGCCCTTGGATAAAATAAGAAAACCAAGGAAAATATTACACTATTCCACGCCCCAGGCGCGACGCGGACAAGACTTGAAGATCAAATAACACTAGCCCATGCCCCAGGCGCGTCGCACCCTGGCCGCAGACAAACACTGGAATTCAAAAATTATGAAAAATTATTTTTCTCTACACGTCTTCTAAAATCCAAGTTATGCCCTTTTCCTAGTTAATTTTTCCCCTTGATTGAGAATATGAAGTCAGATTTCCAAAATCATGCATGGACTTGAAGATATATAGAAATTATGATTATGGGGCATTCCGAAGCACATGAGGAGTGTTTCACTATTGTTCCAAAAACTAAAAATAAAGCTACAACTAAACTATTACATCAAAGATGTTGGGTTGGCTCTCAAGTAGTGCCTGATTTATTATCATTATATGACTTGGACAAATTGGTTACTCAGACTTGACCAATTGCCCAGACTTCACTCTTCAAATCATCTGGTTACTTTATTGCATGACAAACATTGAATACAACCTCTTCATCACTCAATCTAAACCATAGTTGACCAGTTTCCATATCTACTAGAGCACATCCAATTGTCAGGAATGGTCTTCCCAAGATGATTAGAATGTCGAAGTTGACTTGATAATCTATGATCACAAAGTCTATGGGGAATATGAACTTCTCAACTTTGACCAACACATCATATAGTATTCCTATTTCTTCTTCACTATGTGATCAACCATCAACAACCATATGCTTGTCTTAGTAATGGCTCCCAATCCTAGCTTCTTGAAGACCGCAAGGGATATCAAATTAATGTTGGCACCTAGATCACATAGTCCCCTTGCTAACTCCACATCTCCAATGGTATAGTGTATGGTGAAAGCACTGGGATATTCTCACTTCTAAACTAAGGACCTTGTAATAATTGCACTGTAATGTTGAAGCTCTTGGGATAGCTTCTGACTTATAGTGCGCTTCTTAGTAGCTAGGTCCTTCATGTACTTTGCATACCTTGGCATCTTCTCCACGGCTTGAATGGGAGGGATGTCATTGGAGAGTTGTTTCAGCATGTAGAGAGAGTGCTTAAACTTGCCTTTCTCCTCCCTCTTTTTGCTTCTTCAAGCGAAGGGAGGAGGAGGCCTAGGAATAGGCTTCACTTTTTGTGGTGCATCAACAACTTCACTCACCCCATCCATGCCACGATCATCTCTTATATCTGCACTCCTAGCTACAACTATCTCCTGTCGAACATCATCTTTGTCAACTAGCATAGAAGGATCAATGGTGCTTTTGCCACCACGAGTTATACCCACCTTACACAACCCTTCATTCTTAGGGTTCTGAACTGTGTTGCTAGCCAGTGTACCTATCTGATGCTAGTTGAGTTGAGTTGATACTTGACCG
Source organism: Solanum ossicruentum (assembly GCA_025774065.1). Classification (NCBI taxonomy): domain Eukaryota; kingdom Viridiplantae; phylum Streptophyta; class Magnoliopsida; order Solanales; family Solanaceae; genus Solanum; species Solanum ossicruentum. The sequence goes on along the minus strand of JAOTQR010101474.1, from coordinate 11,306 downwards.
AAATATTGCTCAAGCTATTTGAGAGCTATAGAGTGTGACTCAATTTTATGATTTGCGTTAGAAATCTTAGATTTCATTCCCCTCAAAGATTTATCCTGTTTGTCAGCTTTCTTTAACAAGCAATCAAAAATCTACTTAATTCTTGAGTTACTTGCACCTGCATCACGGATATCTGGTGGCACACAGGGACCATTTCTGAAGTCATCCAGTCTAAATCTCTCCCTAGGCCCCTGTTTCGATCATAAAATCCTCAGCGATTATCCCTGAAACTTCAATCTCTGTTGATGTTCCGACCTTGGTTTCCTTGACCATAGTGCCCATAGTCCTGATTAGACCCTTAGGCATTGGTTCAGAAACCCCTTATCTAATCAACAATAAAACATGTGTCCTCCTTATAATAAGGCTCATCATATATGGGTGCACGTGGAGGTTGATGAACCACTGCATTGGCTCGCTTCTGGTTTAGCTTTATCATCACCTACATACCTGTGCGAATTCGCATAAGGTCTTGCATAATTTCTTTATTTATCTTTGTTTTTTCTGCATCAACACTAACAGTGCATAAAATTTTTGTAGATCCTCTGTGTCTCTGCCCCCATGCATGATTTTTCTTGACCACTCTCGCCATCTGTTCTGCTATCCTTGGGAATGGCTAATCTAAGAACATACCTCCCATGATAGTATCTGCACAAGACTAACAATTCATATAGAGGGAAGGATAGAAGATCTCCACCAATGCATCGTCAACTATATTGTGGTCTAGGACAATCCTTTAGCATTTTGTGAACCGCTCCCAAGTAGTACCGATCGAATCATCAGGAAGTGGCTCAAAGTTGTTGATTTGGTCTCTCACCTTGAGCTTCTTCGATCTAGGGTAGTATCTCTCCAAAACATCATTCTGCAAATCTGCCCAACTGGTGATCAAACTCTGTGGGAGCTCAGATAGCCATAATGTAGCATTGCCAGTAAGAGACAATGGGAAGACATTAAGGCCCACATCATGCAGAGACAGATTTTTTGTTCCCATCACAGTCTTGTAGACGAATGCTACATTGTGTAGATGTCTATATGTTCTACAACATTTGAAGCAACCCACTCAAGACTATGAACTTTGTGTTAGCCAATAGTGGTCGCAACACAATAGCTCCAGACACCCCTATAGCCATACGATTCACCATGTATTGATTCTACTGATAAGCATTTCCATTAAACTCTTGAGGTTATGGAGCGATGTCCTCAAGAGGAGATGGGTTGTCATGATCAGTATTGTCATTCTTGTTCTAGTTTAGAGCTACATTGGCCGCATTATTGGCATTATCTTGTGTCATTCTCCTCAATGTTCTATGGATCTCTGGGTCAAACAGAGTTAAGGGTCTTCCTCGACTTAGCATGTTGGCATACACTACACTTAAACCCTGCAAAAAAAAAACAACGAAAACAACAATAATGTAAAAGGTGGGAAATAAGGATTAATACCCAAATTACTACGAATTAACCAAGTCTGGACGTATTCCCAGAAATGGTGAAAAATATTGGTGTCACCCAAGTTATACCTCCTTTTTTAGGATAAAGTGGTCGTTATCATGAAATAGAACCTACCCAAGGTTAGGGTCAAACCCAAGGGAATACACAGGCTCAAGAGAATTCAATGATTGCAATTTAAGTGATTAATCAACTTACTTCCTCAAGAGGTGGGTTCGCAATAATCAATGGAAAAATAAACCTAACTAACACAAGAGTGAAATCAATATGGAGAGAAACTAGGGTATTGTGTTCCCCATGATCCCCTAACATAGTATCACCAGATAACCTAATTCTTGTAAAATGTCTAGCATGCAGATGATAAGTTAAGTTTACCAAATCCTTTGGTCAAATGCGAGAGGCAAATTTCACTATGTGACTTGGCCCACCTCGATAGGTTGTATTACTAGCCCTTACCAATTAGTCCCCGTACAACCTCACCTTTGGCTAGTTCGTTTTATTAGATGAGAATACATCAATGCAATCCTGTTAATTAATCTTTTTTCCTATTCATTACTACCTTGGTCCTGTTAGTAGTACTAGGCGGGTTCTAATGTTAGCGACCACTAGAAAACATGCAAAACGAAGAGAGTTAATTAATATATGCAAGCACACTTCCCAAGAATTATAAATTATCTGGTTTTACCTTGTTAGTTCTTCATAATTCCCACAACCCTGGTTGTGGATTTTAGCTACTCATACTTTGTGTAGATGCAAGCCTTATGAATTGGAATAACATAATAGATCCCTTATACAATTGAATTAAGAACAAGCAAATCCAACTTCAAAGAGAATCACAAGATTAAAGATGAAATAAAACTACAAGTGTTCTCAAAACTTTCTAATGTTATCTCACTATTTTCTCTCTCCAATTACTGAGTTTTCTATGTATGATGCGAAAACATATGAAAAGTAACCGAAAACCCTATTTATAATATTTAAAATATATGTCCTAAACAAAATAGGATAGTTGGGTCGGCAACCCTCAAAATTAGGTTTATGGGTCGTATTGTATTCCACGGCCTGTAATCGGCGTCTCGTATAGAGTGATTGGAAAACTGTACTTCAAGTCTACGACACCCCCTCTACAACCTGTAAAGTGGTTTACGACCCGTATGGGGTTTTGTCTGATAAATCTTTAGAAAGTTTCAATCTCTAATCCCTAGGGAATGAATACTGTTCTATGACTCGTAAAGTATTTATTGACCCAATTGGATGTTTGTAGAATCAACTTCAAAAAGTGAGCCAGTCACTGGATTTGTCCACGAAACCTCTTCACGACCCGTAGAGTGATCTACAGCTCATAAAGGTTCTCATATTTTATCAAAAATCAACATCTATATTTTTCCCCAAATCAAGACCAACCATCGACTCTTGCAAACATGACAAAAAAAACATATAAAACCAATTAACATCACATTGAGAACACACAAAAAATTATGTTTTAAGCATCAAAAGTGGTGTATTTTGACAGCACATCAATACTCCACCATCATTCAGTTTACTCAACCTCACACCCAGGTGAGCCAAATGCTGCACTTCTTTAGCTAACTCTTTCTTTCCATTCTCAACATGTGCAATGTTGTGCATCCACATTCTACTCAATATATCAGCCACGACATTAGTCTTGCTGAGGTGATACGTCACACTTATATTTTCTTAGGTTCAAATCCCATTGGCTAAACACTACATTAAACTCTTGTGGTCAGTGAATATATCAACATGTACCCCATAAAGATAATGTTGCTAATTTTTCAATTCAAATACAACGGCCAACAACTCATGATCATGAGTCAGATAATTCCTTTCATGTACCTTCAATTTCCTTAAGGCATAGCTAATGATCTTTTCATGTGGCATCATCAAAAAACACAACAAAACAATATGAACCTTTGGGCAATGTCAAAATAGGAGCTTAAGTAAGGCGATCCTTCAACATTTGGAAGCTTCACTTAAGTTCATCGGACTATTCAAGTTGCACCTTCTTTTGGGTCAACTTAGTCAAAGATTATGCCAAGTTGAATATGTATGAGTTGGTCAGACGCATGGGGTACCCTTGACTATCATTTCGGAATGTGGTGCTCAAGTCATTTGTCACTTTTGGAGGTCCTTCCAAAGAGGTGTTGGTACAAAGGTTAAGCTTACCATGACTTTTCATACTCAAACGAATGGTCAACCTGAGAGGACTATCCAAACTATTGAGGATATTCTTAGAGCTTCTATTTTAGAGTTTAAGGGTAGTTGAGACAAACATCTTCCACTCATTGTGTTTTCTTACAACAATAGCTGCCACTCAAGCATTGGTATGGCTCACTTTGAAGCTCTTTATGGTAGGCATTGTAGATCCTCGGTTCGGTGATTTGTAGTAGTGGAGATGGCTTTGCTAGGCCCATACTTAGTCATGGAAGCCTTAGAGATGGTGAGGTTGATAAGGGAGAGATTTAAAACAACTAATAGTAGACAAAAAGCCTACTCTGATGTGAGGAGGAGGGATCTTGAGTTTAAGGTTGGTGATTGGGTTTACTTGAAAGTCTCACCCATGAGGGATGTGGTTGGGTTTGGCAGGAAGGGGAAATTAAGCCCATGATTTTTGGGTCCTTATAGAGTTTTGAGGAGAGTGGGTAAAGTTGCATGTGAGTTGGAGTTGCCCATGGAGATAAATATGGTTCATCTGGTCTTCCACATGTCTATATTGAGAATGTGTGTGGGTGACCCAACTGTTATAGCTCCCTTGGATGTTGTAGGTGATGTAGAAGATAATTTAACTTATTAGGAGGTCCCGGTGGATATTTTAGATAGACAAGTCAAGAGGTATAGAAATAAGGATATAGCTTCCCTCAAGATCCTTTGGAGGAGCCAACGAATTTAAAGTGCCAATGGGAAGACGAGTCAGACATGAGAAAGTGATATCCATATCTCTTCCACTTTACTCAAGCCAAAGGTACTAACTAAAGTCCCCTATATGATTTCAAGTCTTAAGTTTCAGCCTTTATGTAATTTTGCATGCATTTATGTTCATGGTAACAAGTTTATGGTGATTTTTGACACTCATGTTGAGACTTTTTGAAAATGATGTTTAAAAGCCTTTGTTGCATTGTTGTCGGGCTGAATTATTCATGATTACTTCTCTTATGCACGTTTCTTTGACATTCAGGGACGAATGTTCCCAAGGGGAGATATTGAAACACTCAAAATGTGCTTCAAAAATGCCTATAATTATAATTTTCATGTCTCAAAATTCGTGTGTGATATCAAAAATCTTACTTCATATTCTCGATCAAGGGGAAAATTGAGTGGGGAATAGACATAACACAGATTTTGGAAGACCCGTAATGAAAAATAATTTTTGCTAATTTTCGAAAAATAGTGTTTGTTCACACCCAGGCTGCGATGTGCCTGGGGTGCAGATCAGTGTTATTATTTCCTCTGTGATGGATCTAGGTCACGGACAAGATACATACCAGTACAAATTTTTCCTTACCGTTTTTGTGTCGGCCAAGGGCATTAGGGTCATAGCCCTATTCCCACATATGTGTGAAAACACCCATACTTAACCATTTTTCAACTCTATATCACTCAAAACCCATACAAAAACCACTCTAACACTTAACTAAATATCTCATTAAAATTTCAAGTATTTCAAGTTTAATTTTGGAACTAAAGGATTCTCTTCAAGATCTAAGTTCTCTTGAAGCTCATCTCAAGAAAACCCAAGTTTGAGGTATGTGGGGTTCATCCAATGGGTCCTTTCACCCATGGAGCCCAATCTTCCTTTTATGAAAATTGCATGTTTTCAAGTTGTATCATCTATGGGTATTTCATATTGTGAATTATGATTATAAATTATTCTTAGGGTTTTATGAAATGTTGATTGATTATATATGTCTATCTATTTCAAGCTTATATAATGAATTGGTTTTGTCTATTGAGACTACGCATGTTTTGAGCTATGAAACTATCATCTATTATAAGATTTGATGAAGTTTTTCAAGGTATCCTACATGAGGGTTTTACAATATGTTGGTGGGTTGATTTACATTGAGTTTTCCATATTGTTTCACTATTAAATTGCATGGTTTTGAACTATTATTATGAACCAACCAAGTGTTTGATCAGATGTCAATTTGAGAGTTCTCAAGTTACTGATGATCTATTATATGATTTATAAGTCAATTGGCTTTATGATGATTAAGGGCTTGCACACATGCATTGAATTCATGAAAGTTATCTATGATGTTGCAAGTAGGCCACACCTTGTTAAGGGGGTGACATTCCTCAATCACCTTGATGAGGGATGACATGCCTCAATAACCTTGTTGAGGAGATGGCATGCCACAACCACCTTGTTTTGGGGTGGCATACCTTAATCACCTTGTTGAGGCGATAAAATGCCTCAATCCCCTTGTTGAGGGGGTGGTATGCCTAAATCACCTTGTTGAGCGGTGACATACACTAATCACTTTGTTGAGGGGGTGACATGCCTCAATCATCTTACAAGGGGGTGACATGCCTTGGATTCCAAGTAGTAGGTTGCTTGGTCTATGTCGATTATGGTCTATTCCCACACATGTAATTAGTACTATGCATGTTGTATGATTTACAAGCATGTTTTTCTTCAAGCATTGATCATGTATGGCATATTGATATTATACTTATCCATTGCATATGATTATTCATTTTGACTATATTGGCTTATGTATTTTTTCATTGCATCCTACATACTTAGTACATTCAAATGTACTAACACATACTTTATGCTTACACGATATTACCATGTAGGGACCAAAGCACCTTTCGATCATCCTCCATGTGGCTAGTTTAGTACTTTGGAAGATAAGCTTTGGTAAGTTCTCAATTCCAAGGACACTATATATGCTACTCTTATTAGTTGATATTTCTTTAAGTTGAACACTAGTTACTATAACGGTGAGCCCGGAAAGTGTCTTGGCTCCTTCTCAATTCCATATTAGAGATGTTATTGGATAATTAGTGTACTTATGCTATGAGTTTGACTCTTTTATGTTTTTATAAATGTCCAGACTTCCCTTAGTCCCACTTCCCTTATTTATATCTCTTGTGTTGTTTGTTTTCCCTTCGTGACCCAGGATGTGAGAATGATATGCTAAGAGGCTTGTTTGTAGTCCCTTCGAGTTCGTATCCCCATGTCACATCTAGGACCTAGGCTTGGGTCATAAAATATGGATCTAAGGGATGTCTTTCATAATAGAAAAACATAAGGACTCAAGATGAATCATACATAACCATCATAATATCAAACAACACCTCTATCTCGTGAATAAGACAGAGACAAGATATCTCCCGAGCTCACCCTCAAAAGGTTGTACCCAAAGGTAAATGATTCTAAACAAGGCATGAAAGTAAGTGGAAATTTTTTCCCTAGATGTGGAGGACTCACCAAAAAATCTCCACCCGAAATGGCTAGCCACGTAGAGGAGGAGGATGGTAAGGAGCTCCAATTCCTACATGGTTAGATTATGCAGGCAAATAATATACATTAGTACTTGGAATATGTTGGTAGCAAATGCATCAAAGAACATAAATAATAAGTAGTCAGTATGTGTCATCATAAATAAAGATATACGATTAATATGTCATGAGGGGCAATTGCCTGGAGAGATATGCATGAAGAATCATCGAATCATATGACATCACATACATAGTAAGAAGGGACCATAACTGACATATAAGACCAATTGAGCTACAACTTGGAATCTTAAAGTTCACTCCACATCGAGCAAGGAGCATTCTACTTTGCCAAGGTAGACCTAACACTATCCTTACAACAGAGCCTTTTCAGAAAGTGCCACCACTTTACAGCATAGCCTTTTATGTGGGTTTCATATTTTATCTTTACCTTACGACATAGTCTTTTTGGTAGGTTCAACTAATATCCATACCTTATAGCATTGCCATTTCGATAGGTAGAAGCGCATACCGAATTAATTCCATAAACCTATAGTAGCACATAGTTTAGGGACCATGGGAGAGTACCAAGGTCCTCTCGATGCTAGGTTACAATCCCACAGAATACTTGAAACATACTTATAGTTATGACATGCATAGTCTCAAAATATCTTATTATCATTCTTGGAGTAGCTCATTAATCAAAACTTGTAATATCAATGTTAGGGTTTCACATAATTCTTGCCATTCATATTATGCTCATGAGCTCAAAGCATACTTGTTGGCCCACTTGTTATTCTCAACATGCTTACATACATATATTTCCACAAGGCATTCATGATTTAAGAATTTGGCATGCATCTCTACATTGATTTATGGTGGGTACATGTCAGATGTACTGTCAAAATACAACACATTTGGTGTCTAAAATAAGGGATTTTTTGTGTTCTCAATGCGACTTTTTATGGTTTTTATGTGGTTTGTGTTATTTTTGTAGAAAATACAAGTTAGCTTAATCATGGGAAAAAGTAACAAATTTTATTGAATTTAAGGACCGACGAGACCCACCATGAGTCGTAGCCCAAGCTATGATTCGTATGGGATGATCATACTGATTAACAGCTTCCAAAATCAAAATCTAAGAAATTAAAGTTTAGTCATATGAGCCCAGGGTACGTATCATAGTCCTTGCTACGACTCCTAGAGAAGGACCTCGTAGTGATTAATTGTGATGAATTAATTTGGACAAAGAAATGCAAGGTTGGACTACGAGAAGGTACTAAGAGTCATAGACAAGACAATGACTTGTAGCATGGATAATAGCTGTCAAGTCTAAAATGCCAAGTGCTTACTACAAAAGCCCAATTACGACTCTTAGGTCACCCTAAGAGTCATACCTACAAACCGTAACTGCTGCTGACTAGATTTTCTAATTTATTTTAAGGACCTTTTTGTAAATAGTTTAAATAGTATAAGTTAGAGTTTTTAGATAAAGAGAATCAGATTATAGATAGAATAGAATATATCTAGAGAGAATCTCTTAGAGTTTTAGAGTAGACAAGTAGGGTTTCACCTTGAGGACCCAATTGATGGATTGGAATCACTTGTAATTCAACTTCATTATTTAAGCTTGTGAACCCAAAATCAAGGTGGTTTATTGTTCTTTATTTTTCTTGTGTAATATCTCCACTATGTCTATTTTATTTATTGTTTGTGTTTTTTCCCAAGCTATGAGTAGCTAAACCCCAATAACTTGGAGTTGTGCGAACCATAAGCAGCTAGCTTGAAATAACCCAGATTATTTACATTTCTTTAGTTGGGTTTTTGGATGTATTATCCATTTTCCTTCAGATTGCTTGTTGGGTGATGGTGGTCAACATCAAACCCCACCTAGTGTCATGATCCCGACCAAGATAGTGATGGATTGGAAAAGAAAATAGGTGACAAGATTGGTTTATGTGTTCTCGTCTAATCAACCAAACTTGACCAAGGAGAGGATGAATGGGACAATAGGTAACAGTTTGTTTGGCACACCATGGCAGCCGACCAAGCGCCATGGTGAAATCAACCTTCATCTTTACCAAAGGGCTAGAAGAACCTAAGTTGCAATCCTACATGCAATGTACTAATTGAAGTTATGTTATTCGAGGTATTTGAGTTAGTGAATCATATGGAGAACAATTCTGAAGTTACTCCTCAAATTGATTTTCTCTTTGCTTTAATTAGTATAGTTTGTAGCTATTTCAATCAAATTGCAAACCCCCCCCCCCCCTTTTTAGAGAATGTAGTTGGTTGACACTTAAAATGATTGTTGGTGAATCAATGTGGTCAAACCCTATATTTCCTGTGGATTCGACCCTAGCATTTGGTTAGTTTTTATAGTTGATAGCAACCGCTTTGCTGTTGGAGCATGAACATCAAATTTATGGCTCTATTCCTGGGGAATAAGGCTAGGTTTTAACTTGATTTCACTATTGGTTAATTCAAGTCTAAATTTCTAAATTCTCTTGTATTTTACTTTTGCTTTTTCTTTGTTTTTGTTGTTAGGCTTCTTTTGAAAGGTTTACCAGGTTTATATGCCAAACAAAAGGAGCCAAGGCAATCACTTAGTTCCAATCAACTTGTAGGTCTTCCAAATTGCAAGAAGAATGGCCCAAGAAAACGAAGATATCATGATTGATGAAGCTATGGATCGAAATGATGATGATGTGGGTGGAGATAAAAACCCAATTGTGACACCCCGTACCTCCTTGTTCTTATGTATCCATGTTTCAAGCCTCATTTAGTTAGCTTGGTGATGTATTAGGTTCATGGGAGACTTCTAGTACTTGGACGAGTTCAAGACTTCAATCCGAGTTGAATTTTGGGTGTTGGTTCATTCAAGGGTAAAGTATGAGCATAACATTTAGCTCACTTTAAATTAGTTCTCTCATAATATGTCAAATAAAAGCCCATTGGGTTAGCTTTATAACGTAATTGGTTTCACCTGATTCCGAATTGGATGAGGGAGTTATGTTCGTTTTCATGAGGCCCTCCCGTGGAGTAATGTCAGACGGATAGCTTGACAACCGGTGCTGTGTTGGACAGGTTGTATGGCTTCTTAGGGATGGAAAGGCCGTTTTTAGCCTATGTGATATGACATGGGTAGTGGCACAGGATGTATGGCTTGCCACTAACTGTGTGGAGGGTCGTGTGGATGTGCAAGAGAGGCAAGGTTGGAGTTAGGGAAATTTTTGCTAAGTGAGGTGCCACAGGCACCCTTGACTGTTCGTGTGAGGGTTGAAGGTCCATGGTACCTAGGCGTGTTGTGGCCTGCCCACATGTTCTTGTCTAAGTATGGTTGGACAGACGACTATATGGTCCATGTAACTATCACACCCCAAAGTCTCGTTAGGGCGGACTGGCACCCGTTGCCGATAAGGCTTGAGAGAACTAACTTATATCTATGCGCTTTGTATAGATATTATAAGGAATTTCTATGTTTGGCATGCTTCTAAGAAGATAAACAGTAATAACAAGCTAAAAGGAGATGCGTATAGCTAGGCCGTTGGGGCCACAGTGACTAAAGTATGAAACATGACCACACTTTAATTTACATAGACTACAAAGCCTCTAATCAAGAGAAAGTATCTGCTAATGTTCGGGACATGCCCCGTCTTAATTAACTATGTAATGCAAACACATAAGCTCTAAGCACGCATAAAGCTCGAGAACAACCTGGAGTTTGGTAACAGTAGTTGAATGTCCTGTACTCTACTGGGGAGATCTACTAGCACCTGTACATGCAGCATGAAATGTAGGTACCCCATAAGGGACGTCAGTATGAGATAATGTACTGAGTATATAAGGAAGTAAATACTGTATATGAAATACAACTCAAATGAAACTATACACTAGCATAGGATAAGAGACCACCTTTAGTTATACTTTGGGATTGAGTATTTTATGTTCTTTATATAGCTTTACCTTTATTGTATAATCGGTGCCCATCATGTACTATAAATGACAAGCTGATCAGTGGTATATCTATATTGGGATCGTCCCTTGTTACATTCTTCCTTAACCCCTCGGGCTACCACCCGTAATAAGATTTTTCCCTGGCTAGGTGATTCTTCCATCCCTCGGGATCTCAGGATCGTCCCTGGCTAGGTTCTTCCTTAACTCCTCGGGCTACCACCCGTGATAGGATCGTCCTTGGCTAGGTGATTCTTCCACCCCTCGGGCTGCCACCCATTAATAAATAATATGCTTTATCTTTCAGCTATCTTTGACATGATTCTTTTCGTGGTCATAATATTGGAGCTTTAGGGTTGTATATACAACATATGACATGTAGATAATCATAAAAGGCAATATGGCAA
>JAOTQR010101454.1:17315-28779 GCA_025774065.1 Solanum ossicruentum | reverse complement strand
TCATCCTTGAATTCAATAGATCATTAGTCTCTTGGCTGAGTTCTATTAATAGACACCCAAATATGCCCCATACTCAGCAAAGAAAGAGAAAATGCAGTGTTAGTATATATAATATCAGTATACTGGTAGGATTTTGTGGCTGTTCCAGTAAGTGAGATATTCACAAGCAACTACAACATAGTAAACCACAAATATCTAGAAATAATAACAATTTACTGCTCATACTCAATAAGCAATTCTATAATTAGCATTCTCAGCACAACAATCAATTATATATCTCTCTAGGACCCACATCCAAAATATGTTGTGTGTCAAAATATGACATCCAATCCAATGATGTATTAGAATATGATACCCGATTCAATTATGTATCAGTATATAATATTCGATTTAATAATTAGTCGGAATATGAGACTTCATTCAATGAGATATTAAGACATGACATCAATATAAAATTATGTAGGAATGTGACATCCAATCCATAATCACAATAAGTATTGGAATAGCTCCATAGGTTCGTGTTCCGCTTCCAAAGTTAGTCGTCTACAGTTCACACTTGGGCAAAGACGACTCTCCAATGGTGGGTAGTTCTGGTAAGAGAGAGAAAGTTTGATTGATAAGGGAATTCTGTGAATGGAGGAATTGGCACAAATCTGATCTGAAGTATGTGTTGCCGGCACAAAATGACCAATTAGTGATAGGTTCATTTCATGCAATTTGATTAGGGATAGTCATTTATTTAGTTCATTTCATTATTCCTAAATTCACATATATGCAGGTAATCCTAATGACATAGTTAATTGGAATAAATAATACAAATGGAAATTGAAATCATCATTTTCCTTGAAACAAGTCTTGAGAATCTCTAAAGAACTGAAACTTTTCTTTTTTTCTAATGTCTTGGTTTATTCTTGGTCTAAAATAAATAAGAAATACAACAGATCAACAAATAATGTCCTAAAATACTATTAAAATCCCCCATTCAATGTCCAATTTCATGATCAACTCCCCCAACTAGGGTTTTTTTCACCAATAATTTTTTGGCCAAAACCTTACACTAAGAGAATTCTCCTACATTCTAAAATCTAGGAATTAATTCACAAGTTAGAAGAACAATAACTTACATTACCTTAATTGATGAAATAGGTGTAAAATTGAAAAAGACAAACGACCTTAGGCTGTTTCTAGTATCTCAAGAATAGTGTTGAAGAAATAAAAATAATTTTGAGACTCTTTTGACTTAAACTCCGCCATTGCCCTATCATAGTAGCCATTTATTCTACCATAGTGGCACTGTGACATGATCAAATTTCGGGTGTGACTTGACTTTACCCACCAAGAAAAGTCATCCTAAACAAATCACATCAATACAACACAAGATAATGTGAAAGCTAAATCAACAGATCATTAATAATAACAAGACTATAAGACATAAAATCTAAATAACCCATCCTAGAATTGGTTATCACAAGATACAAGTCCCTAATCCATCAGAACGAGAAAAAAATGATACAAGTCTCAATATTCTTTGTTTCTAAAATAGAATAAAACTGATATAAGATATTCAATAGTCTTAAGAGTTTGCTGGAGCAGCAAACAACTACTTCTCAATTGTCAATACCTCTGTTCAAAAGAGAAAGACGAACCTCAATAGGATTCGGGCTCATAACTAACACACATGTGTAGAAAAAACCAAGGGTGAGTACTAAAGTACTCAACAAGCGAACCTAATCATAGATAGAGAATAAAAAACTAAGTGCTCCTTCCATCCCAACCATATACCTCCAAACTACAAAATCAGCATGTAGGAAAAGCTAGTATACACAGTACAGATAATAAATCTCATATTATAATATCTCAACAGTCAAATTTCCACAATATACAAGGCGTAAGTCATTCAACATAATCACAATCTTTCGACAGTTTAATCTCAATAGTTTAATGTGCAAGTTAATATGTATGTCACACTTAACACAATTAAACACTTATAACCTGATCAGAATCCATTCGGGACATGCATGGACCATGTATCCTCCGGAACCATTTTCCTTCGGCATTCCCTTTATTTCCAATTTTCTTTTTCTTTCTCTTTCTCTCTTTCTTTCTTTTCTTTTATTTTATTGGAACCATTCCCTTCAACATGTTTCAATGCAACACATAAGCATATGTCATACAGGCATGAGAGTATACAAGAGTCAACATTATCCATACATTCGATAATCACGTAAATTAGTATCATTATAATCTAATCGAAACTATTTTACTTTGACATTGCAGCATCAGTGAGACATCAAATGAATACATGCCATCACAATATAATAGCACTGTCATAAGTATGAGATTAGGTAGAATGTCCCCATATGTCATTTATTCAACAAACAAATATTCAATACTGGTGTCAACATTAAATGTGACATAAAAATCACATCACATCATGACTATAGTTCTCAACAACTAATACATCATCATAAATTAGGGCTACTTCACATTTAATCCATAAATTTTCAAGTATTTGATTCAATAATCCCAACAATTACTAGACCATGCAACTCATTCAATCATCACTTACAGAGTACTCCCACAAATGTGTTCACATAAAGTATAATCAAGCTGAACAATTAGATCCACAGGATTCTACACCCCATTCACAATATTCTATATTATAAGCTTAATCTACATCCCTAACACAAGGATAAAAAATCATCAATAATGATACATCGGGTAAGGAATCAATTCATATATATTATCTCATCAACATCCCCCTTTTTATCCAATCATACTTGCTAATCATTTCACTATTCCCAAAATTCACCAAAGAAAGAAAAATACCAAGTTCAATTAAACTCAATAAGGCCTAGAATTTACTTGTCTCAAGTTAGCCAATTAACCACTCCAATGACAATGCTTTTTCTTTCCGAATGAAACTTGAAACAGATAATCTACTCAAAAATGAATTTACAATCACAGTACCAAACAACGACACCAAAATCAAACAATTTGTGAGGTGAAATTTGAAAATTTTTAGATAAAAATGATCCTTGATGTTTTAGGAATCTAATCACGAAAATATTTTGAAAAAAGAGTTGAAATAAATCCACAATCATCATTTTAATTTTGAAAAAACAAGTCATGAAGTTTCCCAATTTCCCTAATCAATAACCTTAATTTGATATTGAAATCATGAATTAATCAATAGAAATTGAAGAAATCAGTTGAAAAGGACTTACCCAATTGATTTTTCATGAAAATATCTTGAAAGATTGTCAAACAGTAAGTTCAAAATGTTAAAAATGGAGGGAAAATGAAGAAACCTGACAATTTAAAATTAAATACTGCTCAGGGAAAAAAATGCTCATTGCGATCGGGATAAGGGCCTTTGCGATCGTGAAGCACTACTCAGAATACCCTTTGCGAGCGCGAGTCTAGCTTCACAATCAGGAAGAATAAACAGAGTATACTTCGTGATTGCGGAGCTCAGGGTCGTAATTGCAAAGAGTAAACATGGAACTAGAAATTAGGAATTGCAAGCAATATAAAAATCATACAATGGACCCTTGAAATTCATTCAAAACTCGAGATACACAAATCAGATATGTAACCCTACCAAATTTGACACTTCAAACTCAATGAAATTGTCGAAGCTCGAATCTGATGTCTCTTGAACCCGAAATTTGATAAATCATAACTAAACTAGTTTAGACCACTTGAAAAGCTATAATGCAACTGGAACGCCTAACAATTGTGATGAAACTCTATCTAGCACTCAAATTACCTCTCGGAATTATTGAAACCATCAGAAATTCAATTCGAGTATCGAAACTCGAAGTCCAAAGTCAAACTTGAGTCAGACTTTAACTGGATTTTCAACTCTAGACCTAAAATCCACATAACAACTCTAAATTTGATTCCAAAAACTCCCCTAGACCGATTTTCATATTTCAAAACTGATGCCATCAACAAAATTCTGTTCTGACACTCGAATCTTCGAATGACTCAAAAATTTATAATTTGGAAACTTAAGCCTACAAAACTCACTTCTTTTGTAAAAACTCAACCTTTTTTTATAAGATTTACAAAAATCAACTTTCAAAACTATTCAAATATAACCCAGTGAAGCTATCGAGAGAGGTAAAATGATAATTTTTCTGAAAAAGTAAAAAATGACCTACAGGGTCATTACACACTATCCTAGCGGGGACTCTCCTACCATGGTTAGTTGCATAGTGTCATAAAATCGGCCTTTGTGTTCCAAACTTCCATTTTGCAAGAGACTCTCAAACCTGAACCATTTGTGCTAAGATCAATTATTGGCCCAAATTTGATTATGTAAAGTCGTATGAGCTCCTTATTATTTTGGCTATCAGCTTGAAAGATCAAACTCAAAATTAACCCCCAATGCTTTAATGAATTTCCCAAACCTCACCTAACTCAGATCTCATTCTAGTGTAGCCTATGGTCACAATTTTCAAGTTACTAATCAAAAGTTTTTTGACCCAATTTCTTTTCCCATTAACCTATCCATAAAGACGAGGGTAGGTCATTACCATAATTTATCATTAAGATGTTAGTTAAATTGTTTGGAGATAATAGAATTTGGTGAAATTTATTATTAAGTATAAACGACGACAATTTTCTTGTTCTTTAATGACATAAATTATTTGACATTAATTTTTATTATATTAAGTATATAATAAATTATTATCTTTTACAATTTTTTTTAAATAAAAATAATGAATATGCATGAAATTATCTATTTACATAATGTAAAATTTAATTCAACTCTAACTGATTATTTTTGAAAATAATTATGTAGTTGTATGTGATGAAGACAATAAACTTTTGGCAAAAAAGGTCTTAGAAAAGGGAGCTAATGTTTTTATAAAAAGGCTACTTAATTAGGAAAATGTAAAATACTTGTGTCAATTTGTATTTGGGAAAAAATACAAAAAGAGAAAGCGAAGAAAGAATTAGAAAATGAATCTCTGAATGTTGATGATGTTAATGTGCCTAAAATTGAAGAACACTGCAATAACAGTCATGAGGTTGAAAATGTTGTTTTATCAAATGAAGAATGCAAGTTGAGGAGAAAGAGTATAAGAAAAAATGGAAAAGAGACTAATGAAGGGAAAAAGTCAAAATTGTACTAAGGTTGTTAGGCAAAGGAATTGCATAAAATGGACTGCAAAGCTTCATGGAAAATTCATGGAAAGTGTGCAACAACTTGGTGAAGGAAGTAAGTTTACTTTGCTATGTATTTACATGTACCTAGGTTCGATTTGAGAATGTTATAGTTATTAAATTAAATTATTTTTTTACGAAATATGCAAAATGTTATCCTGAAAAAGTTTTAAAGTTGATGAATGTGCCTGTCTTACTAGAATGCAGGTAGCAAGCCATCTCCAGGTACATTCTTAAAATTTCTTAAGTGATACATTCGTTTGCGTTTGGTATGCAGAAAGTTAGTTTTAAGAAAATTATATTTTTTACATAGTTATTTTCTTATGCTAGATTACTAGAATATGTTTTCTTGAGAATTTTACTCAAACACTTTTGTAAGGAGTTTTTAATTTCAACTATCTTAATTATAATTGTATATCTGAAGCACAATAAAAAAATTAATTTCATATTACTCCTGCCAGTAAACATTTAGATATTATCAATCAACTTGAAGTATTAGAAAGTCTTATCAAAACACATACCAATTAAAGAAGATCAGTGATAATTTTGGTTAATGTTTAGTAACAACAATTGATTATTCATTGCTAATTTAATTTTTCTGTAATGACTTTTCATTGATATAATATTATTATCAATCTTTAATTCATATTATTTAAAAGAGTTTTATCATTCACAAATTATCAAACACCAATATATTTTTAAAAAATTAAAAATGACTTCAATCATTTCAAATGATAATTAATCATATATATATATATATTCATTCTTGGTTAACTCTCCTTTTAATTTATTTTATTTTGAACACCTCTCAGAAATGTCGTATCAATAAATGGAAACAACCAAAACAGCGCAAATCTGATCGTCACCCATCAGGTCATATAGGTTCTCAACAAAGAAGTGGCATTAAAAAATATGGAACAATGCCTCGTCTTCAAGAAAATATTTCAAACCAAATTCAACGAAAACTAGATCTCAATGTACCCTATGAAACGACATATTCAAGTAGGACAACAATATCTGATATTAATATTGAAAATGCAACTAGTGATGAATTGGAAGAAAGAAATACTAAATTTCAATAACATATTGTTGAACAAAATATGTCTCGTGCAAGCAATATTGTGACAACATCATATAAGAGTGATATAGCAGAAAATGATTCAAATGGGAATAAAATTGTGATGATTATTCCAATTTCACTGATATGAATTGTCCATTTCAGAATCTTCGACCTCCAGGTGCGGACCTACTAAATGAATATGACAATGATTTTATCAAATTTATTTTGATAATTAGGTTGGTGCTTCTATCTAATTTGCTATTAGATTTATTTTTGGATTTCGTTGCTGATATTAACCAAAATTCTTATAAATTTGAATCAATATTTTGGATTATATATCCATATAGGATGTCAGTTGAAATTTTTTTAAGTTAATTTAGATTATAACACTAATATTTTCTTTAAAATCAAATAAGTCCTTGGAATAACTGGTTAAGTTGCTGTCATGAGACCAGGAGGTCACGGCTTTAAGCTTTGGGAATAGTCTCTGGCATAAATGCAAGATAAGACTGCGTACAATAGACCCTTGTGGTCAGGTCCTTCCCGGTACCTACACATAGTGGCGTTTTAGTGCATTAGACTTACCCTTTTAGTATTACGAAGCTAAGAATTGTGGAAGAAATCAATATTTTTCTAAAAGTAAAATAAAATCAATTTAATAAGAAACAAATTTCCCTAAATTCTTTTATAACTTAATGCTGATGTATCTTTTATAAAATATTTTATCACACATTTAATCTCACATATGCAGGTGGTAGCAGCCGGTGTGTCTAGATTTCAAGAATAACATATTATTACAGCAAATCATCAATACGAGGATCCAATATTTCAAATCTATCAGTTATAATATTTATAAGAGCTTTTTGCAATGAAAAAGTTATTTTCTCAAGTGAAAATTGCATCTTTTATTTTTGTGAAGACTATTTATTTCGTATGACCTTGATTGCTAGAACTAATGGTTTTTTTGGTTTTTATTTGGAACTAATGATCAGTATTAAATTGCATGTTTTGTTCTTTTGTGGAGACTATTCTATTTCGCCTGACTTTGATTGTTCAGCTTTAACCTTACAACTCTCTACATTCAAAATATTTTCTTTTTCTCGCATTTTAGCAACCTTGTTTGTTGCTATCTATTGTTTCTCACTTGCTTTCATATTTCTCTAATGATGACTCAATTACATTAGCTTGCTTGAGCATCCACTCTTTAGTAAAGAATTTCTTGTTTTAGCACAACTGCGATTCAAATGAACCGGCTATATATATAGATGATGATGATGATGAAAGAATCTAGGGAGGAATATTATTACTCTTTTCTAAATATTTCTAATTTCATTTTTCTAAAATTACTCCTCTAGTTATTTTCCTTAGATTCTCACTCTAGAACTTTTATTCTAGAATTGTAATGACCTTTCAAGTCATTTTCTCCACTTCTCAATCTTTTCAGCATTTAGAACATTTTAATAGTAATCCTGAGTCATTTGAAAGTTCGGTTGCCTGGTTGTCCATTTTTTTATCCTTTTTTTTTTATTTTAAAGCCCTTGGAGTTTGAATTATTGAATTTGGTCAAAATTCTAGGACGAAATCCTCAAAATGCAATTCTGATGGTGCCATATGGTATGGTGTTATAGAAACTAGCTAAGTACCTGGCTCAATATTAATGCCAAAATTAATATCCAGCTCAAGAGAAAGACTAGGGAGATCGATAGGAAATACATTAAAGTACACTTGAACCACGAAAACAGAATCAATGGAAGGCAAGTCAACACTAGTAGTGCAGACATGCATAAGCACAATAAGCTAGACACCCCTTCTCTACCATCCACTGAACTTTGAGGAAGGAAATCTTACCATTTGGCATATGACTCGCTGCACCTGTTCATATAATTGAAGGAATATCGAGCATATATAAGATGACAACCTTGGAGTAACAATCCAAAATTGCGCGGAGAGGAGACAACCAATCCATACTTAAAATCAAATCAAAATTTACCATATCCAATAGAATCAAGTTCTCTCTAGTATCAAACCTCATAGTGGATATCACACTGAATAGATACACTTGATCTACTACTAAAGAATCTCCCTACACATATAGACACAAGAAACTTACTCAACATATCCAACTGAGTATCATAATAACCAGAAAACTATGAAAATGTAGATCTTAGATCAAATAGAGCATAAGCGGGTTGATGGAAGACGAAGAGAGTGCTTATGATGACAACATCTGATGCATTCGCCTCTAGCCTACATAGAAAAGCATAAATATGGACACGACCATCCCTCCCGCTTGACTGACTTACTTGAGGACCACCTCTAGTACCCCGAGAATCAACCCTACTAGGTGAGACAAGAATATATCAAAGACAGTCTCTCTACCCCGACAAAGGTTCAAGCAAGTTTTTCTTTCATCCTTGTCCCTTTCTTTGGATATGATCGATGAAAGAGATCATGGACAAAGAAACTTGACTAATCTAATTTTTAGTCGTCCACATTTTCATCTTCTGAAATTTTTTGTATGGACTTTCGAAAATTATGGTCGGACCCTGGTTTTGGACTTCTTACATATCTCAGGTTACATGAGAATTCAGGTCACTTGTAGTTCAAAACGCTTGATTTTATGCACGATTCTGAAAGAATTCAAAGTCTATCCCAATATCGAATTATGGAGAAATCAGAATGCTTGGGTATAAGATTTCAAGAGTCAATGTTGGAATACAGCCGAGTTTTCAAAATTGAGCCCGCCTACATATCCTTGGACTTAGGAATCAGGCTGCATGTAGTTTGACTCTATCGGTTGAAGGGGAAATCTCTTATTCTGAGATAACCTCCAGTTCAAGAGGAGTGACAACAAATTGAATTATGAAAAAGAAGCTTGCAATCTCTTAATCATAAATGTGGTGCGCTTCACACCCATAATTAAGAACTTACACAGACATATTTTTTAAATTCTTGGTATATTATCACTCGGATCAGAAGATTTCCTCGGGTGAGATTGAGATTATCTGAAGGCGAAACTGAAGATTAACTAACTCAAAGAAATACCCACATGCTTTCTGACAGGGGTGTGGTTGGATTGTGGTGGTAGTCGCTTCCCAGCTCATGTCCGAAGGATTTGACGCCCCCCTTCAGATTATGTTCCAGTTCGCTGTTAAGAAAAATTTCCACGTCGTGCTGCGTCCTACTTAATGACACCTGCACCTGTGGTTTGTTTTGATAATTCATCCTTTTGGATACTCTCGATATAACTAAAATGAAATGTTAGTAAAATCATAATTTGAATTAGAGGTGGCATCTTTTGAGGGCAAATGAAAAATAAAATGGCTCTCTAGGAGCATTTAATAAATAAAATGGTTCTCTGGGAGTAACTGAAAAATAAATTGGCTCTCACGGAGCAACTGAAAAATAAAATGACCCTCTGGGGGCAACTGAAAGATAAAATGGCTCTCTGGGAGCGACTGGAAAATGAAATGGCTCTCTAGGAGCAACTGGAAAATAAAATGGCTCTCTGGGAGCAACTAATAAATAAAATGGTTCTCTGGGGGCAACTGAAAAATAAAATGACTCTCTGGGAGCAACTGAATATAAAATAGCTCTCTGGGAGCAACTGAATAATAAAATGGCTCTCTGGGGGCAACTGCAAAATAAAATGGCTCTCTGGGAGCAACTGAATAGAAAATGGCTCTATGGGAGAAACTGGAAAATAAAATGACCCTCTGGAGGTAACTAAAAAATAAAATGGCTCTCTGGGAGCAATTGAATATAAAATGGCCCTCTGGGAGCAATTGGAAAATAAAATGACCCTCTGGGGGCAACTGAAAAATAAAATGGCTCTCTGGGAGCAACTGAATATAAAATGGCTCTCTGGGAGCAACTGGAAAATAAAATGACCCTCTGTGGGCAACTTCAAAATAAAATGGCTCTCTGGGAGCAACTGAGTATAAAATGGCTCTCTGGAAAATAAAATACTCTCCGCGATGCATGATAAGATGACTCTGTGCAATGCATGATAAAATGATTCTCCGCGATGCATGATATGATGACTCTCCATGATGCATGATATGTGATAAATTGCTAGGGATTTGAGTGAGACGAAAATATTTATGCCTCGGCTATTTTCTTGTAAATAAGACCTACGAAAAATTTTCTGCATCCACAGAAAATTTCTTAGTTTCAAAGTGAACTGATCTGTGTTGATTCTTCAATTGCCTGCTCCTCGTCTTGTCCACCGATGAACCACTTTGATCTCCCACCTCTTGGTAGACAGAAGGTAGAAAATATACATTTTAACAAAACATTCGACATGTTAGAAACAACAAATTTAGAAAAGGTTTTTGAGAAAAGATCATTGTCAATTGTCATGTTACGTAAAGCTTAGGTGAACATGTTCGGGTTTGACATAGATTCCTTGATGTGTCACGGTTGTCTTTGAATCCCTAATCAGGCTGAGGATCCTTAAGAAGGCTTTCAGATTTGTAACGATGCTTAGCGAAATTTTGAGGGTACCCTCAAAATTCCTGTCCCCGTTTAGATGTTGTCAGGGATTGACAGCTTATCGGAAACACCTTGAGAATTTTTAAGACCTTTCTAAAAAATTCTGTCCCACTTGAAGTTTTACCATGCTCTAAACTTTGATTTATTGAAGAGGAACCTCTTTGTTCAGAATTTTTGAGTTCCTCTCAAATATTTTGTCCCAATTCACTTTATGAGAGTATGACCGAGCCGTTGTGGCGCTTACGTATCCCGTTGGGGCAAGAATCATGTCAAACGTAATTCTCCTCTCGAGAGGTAGAGGAAAATACAAATTTTGAATAAGAAAATGATCGAGGTTGACATAGGCCGCCTATGTATCTCATTCTTGAGAATTCAGGTCACACGTAGTTCCAGAGTAAAAAAGAATAATAAAGGGGATAAGGGGATGACCGAAGCCGACATAGGCCGCCTATGTATTTCATTCTTGAGAATTCAGGTCAAACGTAGTTCATTACAAAGGAGGATAATCCGATAACAAACATAGAAATGATTACAAGCCAATCATGCAATTACAGGGAAAAAGATAAAAGAGAACTCTGAATCTCCAGACATAGTGCCTCTTGATAGCATATGAATTGATCGTCAAGTTGTTGTGAGCGATGTGTGTGCTAAATCCTGACAAGGTGAATACATTAACATACTCTTCGACAAGTTGATGAGTTTTCCCTTCGAGTCTCTATCAAATGAATACTG
>JAOTQR010101435.1:0-67317 GCA_025774065.1 Solanum ossicruentum | reverse complement strand
TGGGGTTGTTTTATAATAAAATACCACTTGTTATACTTATAGTATGATTGGTTCTGATATCATTGCACTTATATTAACTAAAAAATATTTTTGCACTAATTAATATCTTTTAACGACGGGATGTTATGTTTTAGATGATCAAATTCATCCTCTTATTAATATTGGCTTAGAATTTATCTTTAACCATAAAAAATGGTCACTTTGGGGCACTTTTTGGGGTTGTTTTATAATAAAATACCACTTGTTATACTTATAGTATGATTGGTTCTGATATCATTGCACTTATATTAAGTAAAAAATATTTTTACACTAATTAATATCTTTTAACGACGGGATGTTATGTTTTTGATGATCAAATTCATTCCCTTATTAATGTTGCTTAAAATTTATCTTTAACCATAAAAAAATGGTCACTATAAGTGTATTTCTAATGATAAAAAAAAATTTTGATCGCTACAAGTATATTTATAATGACCGAAAAATTATTTGGTCGCTATAAGTACATTTATGATGACCGAAAAAAAAATTAGTTTCTATAAGTATATTTATAATTACTGGAAAACATTTGGTCACTATAAGTATATTTATAACGACCGGATTCATTTCCCTTCATTAAGAAATGGTCTTTAAAATCCTTTTTTGGACTATTAACTAGTTTGATCATGATCACTTTAGGACTTTCTAGGCTTGTAATATAGGATCATGGGGCTCTGGTAAGGTAATTTTTGGCAATTAGTGACTAAAACCCATCCTTGAACCAGGTTTTTCAACATTTTCACTTCAATAACTCAATCACTTTCACTTCGTCCTTCCTTATTTTTCATTTTCAAGCATTTCCGGGTATTTTCTTTTCATCTTTCAACTTATGCCTTATTTTTGAACACATTTTGCTATTCTCATTCTAAGGCAACTTTTCTTCTTTTTCTTTCCCGGTACATCATTTTCCATTCTTTCTTTCAATCCCAATTAACCACCTTATTTTTGGTACTATACCAAAACATTAGCCCCTCTCAACTTAGGTTTTTAGCCTAAGGTGAAGTATACAATATCTATTCCCTAAACCAGGGCCACTTTTAGTAGCCACCCTCAACTTAGCCTTTTTGCCTCAATGAAAGTCACATGTTCAAGGATAAACCAGAGCTAATATCAAGGTATTTTACTGGACAAGGTTAGGCTAGCTAGGTATCAAGAAAGGAAAGGTATATATAAGGCTCAAACATTTGGAACAAGGAGTAAACTCTTTCAATTGGTGTGTCATTTAGGCAAAAGTTGACTAAATTAAAGAACAATGGCCTAAGATCCCTTCATAATCAACAAAATCTCCAATATAACTTAGAGTGACAAAGCATGTTCTAAATCAGTACACAATGCATGAATATGAAAAAATTAACTCACACACACATGACATTCCATACACAACCAACATAGACCCACAGATCACGCTTCAAGCGTCAACTTGCCTTTACTTAATCAGAACAAGCATTGCCAAATCAATCATACATGCAAGATCGCAAGAATAATCAACAAACACAAAAATTTTTTGGGTACCAATTTTTAAAACATTTAATGAAACCATTCAAAACTATATACATCCCAAAAGTCTTAATCATCATACATCCACATATTATATAAAACACCCAAACATGCTGGTTCAACATAAAATAAAATTATCCACAAGGAAAAAGAAACACAGCAAGAAAACCTTGGGATCTCAAAATTAGGGTAGCTATAGAATAAAGGTTACTCAGACTTCACCCTAGTCCATAACTTCTTATACCCCAACAAAAATCTATACTTTGTCCTCAAAGTAGATAAAGCAAAATAAAAACCAATCATCCAAAATAGTAATAAAAATAAATTATCCAAAAAAATAGCAGTAAAACAAAGTATCCAAACAAAAACAATAGTGAGAACAAAGTATTCAAGAAATAGTAGTAAGAACGAGGGTCAAAATATCAAACATCAATCTGGTGCTTAAGCAGTAGCATCAATCTGGTCCTAGGTGGCTCTATCCTTTGGGGTGGTCTGGGCTACAACTGAGCTAGATGTTCTAGATTCATGAACTCTCGCATTCTCCTGAGCCTACCTCTGCTCCTCCAACTCTATCGACTCTCTCATCACAAGCTTAATAATCTGCTCTTCTAGCTCAACATCCTCCTCAGTAGTCCTCTTGTTCTTCTATGCCATATCTGCATCAGCACCTTCTAGAGGCCTCTTTCCGAGAACATGTGGGTGATGCTCGAATAAATCAATTAGCTCCTCGTATAACATGTGTGTGCTTAGGAGTTGTGATCAAGGCTTCTAGTGATGTAATCAAGTCATCTTTGAACTTAGGCAACTCCTGTGGTATGATAGCCATATCTATAGGCTGGGCCACCTCAAGCCTCTTCTGAACTCTAGCCTCGAAAACATCGACCCTTGCATCCACTGCAGTGACTCTTCAGTCCATAACTAAAAGAGTGAATGCCTTGGACTCTCCTTTGAAGCTTGGACTATCTAAAAACCTATGGCTTAATCTACTCCATCAACTAGGCTAGCTGGCCTTTGTCCTGGATAACCTATGAATCATGGGTTGAAATGCAATAACAGACATAATAGGAAAGTCTATAGAAGGAACCTCAGAAGCAGATGGCTATGGTGCAGTTGCAGCTATGGAGGGAACTGTCTCAGTGTTAGCTTCTGTGGGTTGCTATTGTGCTGCTAGAGTGGAAGTAGTGGAAGCTGAAATAGAGACCTCGATATATAGCGCGTGATGGAATGACTCAGGAATGGGAGGAGGAGCTGCTTTTTAGAGGGCCACCGAATTCTCATCAGCTATAATCAGGCTAGGATCCATAGTGTCAAGAGCCTCAACATATGGATCAAGATGGAGAGAGATCTTCCCTCATCTTCCATGCACAACTTATGGATTAAAATAGGAAAAGGCACAGATGTATTCATCTAAAGTGCAGACCCGTGAATCTGCTTAGCCATCACACGGGCCCAATCAATATCGTAGCCAGCTAAGATACTGGCTAGTAGAACTGCTCGCTCCAACTTGATAACATTATCAGTGTACGTGGGTTGGATGATGGACCACCAAAATTTGGCACAAAAGGAGAGGTGGGACTTCACTATGGGCTCGGTATGTGTAGTAAGCCATGCAGGCTTGACATTACTTTACGATATAGATCGCCACCCATCTCAGGAGCTCAGTCCTTATGTCCACATTCTTCCGAAATACATCCCGTCTCATCTTATCAATCTGGCTATCATACTCGGGTGTGGACTCGGGTGCTCTTTAAGTATGCCTGAATTGTACTCTGCGAATGGTCTCTTCTGAAATGTTCACATGTCTGCCTCAGACTAGGACCTCTATCAACCAGGGGCAATCAATGGATTTCTTCCCCTTGGGCATATCTCTGAGAATGGTGGTTGCATGTGCTGCATAGAACTCTCAAACTAGAAGCAGGGCGTATTTGCCTAGCTTCTCTATCAGTCACTAGAGCCTATGCCTGTCGATTTCGATAGCCAACTCAGGAACATGGTTTAACCCAGAATCAACTAATCTGGTCTCCTCGTAGAATGGCCTCATGGGTTTCCCTTGGCCCTTAGGCTCCAACCTATGCCGATACATAGCCTCCAAACCCACAACTCCTATCGGTGATGCTGTGGGTCATCAACAGAAAGGGATGGTTCAACTAAGGACTGAGTGTTCCTACATCCTGAGGCACTTTATCAGACTAAGATCAATCCACGATTGTCTCCTCATCAGACCAGGAGGCAGTCTTAACTTCCATTGTTGTCCATGCAGTTTTAGTTCTAGTAAAAGGCCTCTGAGCCTCGGGGTCAATTCGGACATTGGGCTTTTTAGTTGAGCCTTCAGAGCATTCCTCATTTGTTTCTTGGTACCTCAGCCTCCTATTAAAGGCCTGGATTGCTATATTTCTATTCTTGGGAGCCATTACTCTTTAAATTAACATCATAAACCAACAATGAGTGCTAAGTTATCAGAACAAACCATAAAAATAGATAAAGGAACAGGAAAAACAAAAGTAACAACAAAATAACCAACAAATTCAACATTGCACCTGTTGTAGGTTTCAGGTACGAGGCATAGGTATGACTCGTAGGGTGACCTATGAGTCGTACTGTGGCCTCGTAGTCTACAGGTACCCAACATCCGTTCTTACTAAACCCTATTTGGCGGCTCAGTTACGACTCATATAATAGGCTTGTACCAATTTTTAGTATCTAAAATAATTCATAAGGCTAGTGCATGATACTCCACTACGGTTCATAGTGGACACTACGACCCGTAGATGGGTCTCGTATGGTGAATGCTAAGAAACCTTGGGTCACAGTTATCCCTTACAAGGGGCAACTAAGACACATAGGTCTCCTGGGGTCATATGAGGCCCTCATAGTAGGTGGACAACATTGAAGCAAGATCATAAACATATTCATCACAAAATAACCTGAACCCTAAACCTGATATCTAATTCGACAACCGGATCACAATCATACTCAATAATACTCAATCAAATATCACTTCCTCAATATGTTCAAAAGTAACTCCTGAGTTCTTTTCCCCAACACATCACACAATATCACATCAATTTGTTTATCTAAGACAAGGAAACAAAGTCACAACCATTTCAGGAATTTAACCAATCTATGAGTTTCAACACATGATCCCCCAAAATAATCAACAATCTTTCCCTCCCCTTAGACATTCAATTGACACTACATAGTATGGAGTGATTGTGCTAACCAAGCAATAGGGGTACTTTTCAGTTGAAGGGGTTAGAACAGTCACTATCAATCAAAAAATAATCATGATGCTCATTTCATATTAATCTACATATAAATTACCTTGTGTAATGGTTAACTCAATATTTATTCATACTCAACTTAACAGTATCAGATACTGAAACAAACCCAAAAAGTGCATGGAAATGTGCCTCGAAAATGCCCGAAAGGGTAATTTCAATATATCTCAAAATTCATGCGTGATATCAAAAGTCCAACTTCATATTGTTGATTGGGGGATAAAATTGAGCGAGAAATGGGTCTACTCCTATTTTAGAGCAAATGAATCACAATTTCATTTTCCCAAAATTTCAATTCTAGAATCGATCCATGACTGTGCCGCGACGGGCAACCGTCGCGGACCTGTGTAAACTTTTCCTTCGTGACAGGACCACGTAGTGGACTAGATGTAGACCTGTGTATTTTGTTGCCAGTGATTTTTTTATCTCAGTCGAAGGCTTTGGGGTCTTGGGCCTAAGCCTTCCTATTCATGAAAATACCTATACTTAGTCATATTTTACTTTTATATCATTCAAGACATTCCCACATACTCTCTCAAACATTTAGAAAATATTTCATCACATAATTCAAGTGTCCAAACCTCTTCCAGATCTTAAGGAATTCATCCATGTTTCAAGTTTTCTTTTAAATCTTCTTCAAGGAATTCTCCAAAGTCAAGGTATTTGGGTTTCAACCATTAGGTCCTTTCACCCATGTACCCCAGGTTTTTTTTTATCTAAAATTGCATAGTTTAAAGTTGATTTACTCATGGGTCTTATTTAATATGAATTTCACTGCACATTATATTGGGATTTCATGAAATTGTGATTGTTTTAGAATGTTTTGAGCTATGAATCTATGATCTATTGCGAGATTTGATGAAGTGTTTTGATGTCTTTTGTTTAAGGGTGTTACCAAGTATCTATTGATGGTTTACACTAAATTTTCTAGCATGATTCTACTCTTGAATTGCATGGGTTTACACCAGCACTACATACCAACCAAGTGTTTGATAAAATATCTGGTTATGGTTTCTTGAGGAATTGAAGGACCAATGCATATCTTATGAGTTGAAAGACTTTATGATGATGAAAGGAAAGTATGTATATGATATTATCTCTATAATGGTGGAAATTGACCAAGACTCACTCAGGAGGTTGTAGACCTGGGTATCCATGTTGAGGTGTTTGTACCTCAATCGCCTCACTATGGAGATGGTAGGCCTATGCAACAAGATTAAGGGGTTTCTACCTTGATAACCATGTCGAGAGGTTTATACTTTGATAACCATGTTGAGGGGTTTGTACCTCATCAACCAATTGAGGGGTTTATACCTCATTTGCTTCTCCAAAGAGGTGGTAGGCTTCAGATATTCGCTAATAATGGTCTCTTCTTACACATGTAGTATGTTCTATATAAGCATTATTTTACTTCAAGCATCATTCATACATAGCATATTGCTATATGCTTACTCATTGCCTATGTTATGCCCTTTTGTTTATGGTGCTTATCACTTATTATATTGCATCCTATATACTTAGTACATTCAAAGGTACTAACACATACTCTATGCCTACATGATGTTACCATGTAGGAATCGGAGTCCCGCTTGATCATCCTCCTCCATAGGTAGTACAAATTCTCTGAAGCTAGTTGGTGAGCTCTCCATTCCGGGGACAATATCTATGATCTCATGCTATATACTAAGACTATCTTTCTTTTATATATGTATTAACTATGAGGGTGAGCACAATTTCTTGTCTTAGCCCTTGCTCATATGTATGTAGCAGAGGTGTAGTTGGACATGTTATGTATTGAGTCTTGACTCTTTTGCTTTGATGCTTATGTTATGAAAATATACCTTTATTCCTTTTTTCCTTATTTCTACACTTATTATATTATTTTATTGCTTCCGCAACTAATGATATGTTAAGAGGCTTGTTTGGGGTCCCTTTGGGTTCCCCATTCACCGTGTCATGTCTAGCCACTAGACTTTGGTCATGACGAACTTTGTATCAAAGTACTCATTTATTAATGGTCCTCCATGTTCAACACACCACGTCGACTAGAGCCTTGTCCATGGTTGTGTTGTTCACCACAACTATGACCTAGAAGTTGTGAGGCATTTTAGGAAATGTTTCCCTTCTTCATATTCTAAGTAGTGCTATATGTTATAGTAGTTCCTCCCCCCTAACGATTGTTTTTTGCTATGGTAGATCATGCCTAACTGATGAGGAAGAAGAGGACGCACTCCAGTGGGACAACCGGCTCATGGTTAGCTCCGGGATGCTCTCACTTTGCTAGCACAAGTTGCAGCTAACCACATTAACCAAGGGGCCCAAGCCCCTCATGCTCCTACACCAGCATCTCGGGTGAGAGAATTCATGATGATGAACCCACTGGAACTCTATGGGTCTAAGGTAGATCAGTACTCTCAAGAGTTCATTGATGAGGTCTATAAGGTATTGGCTATCATGGGTGTTAGATTAGAAGAGAATGAGGAGTTAGTGACTTTTCAACTGAAGGGGGTGGCACAAATATGGTATAATCAATGGAAGGAGGAGAAGGGAATAAATAATGTGGTGCTTTTGGAGGAGTTCAATGCGGCTTTTCTTAATTGACTCTTCCCTCTTGAGCTTAGGGTGGCCAAAATGGTGGAGTTTATGAATTTGAGACAAAGGTCTATGAGTTTGAGGGAGTATTCCCTTAAGCTCAATCAACTCTCTAAATATGCTCCCCACTTGGTTGCCGACCCGAGGTCTAGAATGAACAAGTTCGTGATGGGTGTATCCGATTTGGTGACTGAGGAATGTAGGGTCTGCTATGTTTATTGGTGACATGGATTTTTCCAATTTGATGACCTATGCCGAACAAATGGAGGAGGAGATATTGAGGAAGAGAAGTGGTCATGAGGCTAAGAGGGTCCTTTTTGAGAAAAAGTTCTAAAGTCGAAAGGGTGGACAGTTCTATCAAGGCCGGGGGTATTCTCATGCATTTAAAAAAAGGATTGCCAATGACTTTCCAAGGGACCAAGGTGTTGGGGATGTGGTTCCTAGTGGTGGGCGTCCAAAATGTGGTAAGGTTCATAATGGCCCGTGCTTGAGGGATATTAATGCTTGTTATGGTTGTGGGGAAGTTGGGAATAAGGTGATGGATTGCCCTCGAAATTGCAACAAGGGTACGAAGTTTTGTCCAGAAGGTGCTAATGCGGTTCCTTTGGGGAGAGGTAGACGATAAGATGATTCCCCAAGGAATAATCAGTTTTATGCATTCCAAGAGAGGCAAGGGGTTGAGAAGGTCCCTGATGTCGTTGTCGATATGTTAAAAGTCTTTGATTTTGATGTGTATACATTGATTGATCCGAGTGACACTTTTTCTTTTGTTATCCCCTTTGTTGCCAAAAAGTTTCATGTTGAGCCCGAATTGTAGTCCGAGTCTTATGAGATGTTTACTCCTATTGTTGCATCTATTATTGCTAGGAAGGTGTATTGAAACTGTCCCATTTGCATTTTCATAAGATATTGCCTTGTGATCTTGTTGAGTTGGATATGGTTGGTTTTGATGTCATTCTTGGGATGGATGGTTGCATGCATACTATGCCTCTATTGATTGTAGAGCCCATTGGGTCAAATTTTGATTCCCAAATGAACCCGTTCTTGAGTGGGAGGGTCATGATGTGGTGGTCAAAGGTAGGTTCATCTCTTACATTAAAGACCTTAAGTTGATCTCTAAGGGTTGTGTCTATCATCTTGTGAGGGTATGGGATGTGGAGTCCAAGGTCCTTCCTATAGAGTTAGTTCTGATTGTAAAAGAATTCCTTGATGTCTTTCCAAATTACCTTCCTAGTATTCCTCCAAAAAGACAAATAGATTTTGGTATAGACCTCTTGCCCAATACTCAACCCATTTCTATTCCCCCTTATCGTATGGTCCAGACGGAGTTAAAGGAGTTGAAGGAGCAATTAAGGGATCTGTTGTTGGAGAAGGGTTTCATTAGGCCTATCCAATTACCTTGGGTGTTCCGGTGTTGTTTCTGAAGAAGGATGGGTCCCTTAGAATTTGTATTGACTATCGTCTACTTTATAAGGTCCCCATATAGAATAAGTACCCTCTTGCAAGGATTGATGATTTGTTTGACCAATTGCAAGGGGCTAGTTACTTCTCTAAGATTGATCTTTGGTCCAGGTATCATGAAATAAAGGTGAGGGAGTGTGATATACCCGAGACAACCTTCCAGACTAGGCATGGGCATTATGAGTTTGTTGTGATATCCTTTTGGTTGACCAATGCACCGATTATCTTGATGATCTTATGAATAGGGTCTTCAAACCCTACCTTTATTTGTTTGTTGTGATCTTCATTGATGATATTTTGATCTATTCCCATAGTGAGGAGGAGCATAAGAGTCATTCGAGGGTAGTGCTACAAAGATTGAGGGAGGAGAAGTTGTATGCCTGAGTATGAGAAATTTGAATTTTGGTTGAAGGAGGTTGCCTTCCTAGGTCATGTGGTGTCGGATGATGGTATTAAGATGGATCCTAAAAAGATGGATGTGATTAGAAATTGGCCTAGACTATTGACCTTATCGGATATTAGGAGCTTCTTGGGCTTAGTTGGTCATTAC
This sequence comes from Solanum ossicruentum, assembly GCA_025774065.1. Classification (NCBI taxonomy): domain Eukaryota; kingdom Viridiplantae; phylum Streptophyta; class Magnoliopsida; order Solanales; family Solanaceae; genus Solanum; species Solanum ossicruentum. The sequence continues at coordinate 57,903 of JAOTQR010101435.1, read as the reverse complement.
CGGAGGTTTGTAAATGGGTTCTCTTCTATTTCCTCTCCTATGACCAAATTGACTCAAAAGAAAGCCAACTTTGTGTGGTCCAACGAGTGTGAAGAGAGTTTCCAGACATTAAAAGATAAGCTTGTGACTGCTCCTATGTTTTCAGTACCGGAAGGGCTAGAAGGGTTTGTTGTGTATTGTCATGCTTCACGGGTCATTTAGGTTGTGTTTTGATGCAAAATGATAAGGTAATAGCCTACGATTCTAGACAATTCAAGGTGCATGAAAATAATTGTCCTACCCCTGATCTGGAATTAGCCGCTGTGGTCTTTGCTTCGATGATTTGGCATCACTACTTGTATGGGTGCATGTTCATGTATTTACCGATCATAAGCATCTCCAATATATCCGCAACCGAAAAGATCTCAACTTGAGACAAAGAAAGTGGTTAGAACTTCTTAAGGACTATGATATGAGTGTGCATTATCATCCAGTAAGGCTAATATGGTGGCAGATGCTTTGAGTAGGGCATTGATGGGTAGCCTAGCTCATGCTGATGATGGTTACGAAGAGGTGGCTAGGGAGGTCCATCCATCATCTAGATTAGGATTAGGTTAGAAGTGGTTAATAATGGTGATGGTGTTATTGTTGTTAGTTCTAAATCTTCATTGGTTAAGGAGGTAAAACCTAAGAAAGATCTTGACCCTGCTTTGTTGGAATTGAAGGCATTGGTAAAGGGTGGTAAAGTAGAGGTTTTCTCCCAAGGGGGAGATGGTACCCTTTGATACCAAGTTAGGTTATGTGTGCCTTGTGTTGATGCTTGAGATAAAAGATTCTTAATGAGGCTCATGGTTCTTCCTATTCTATTCTCCTTGGTTCTACTAAGATGTATAGAGATTTGACAGAGGTGTATTGGTGGTGAGGTATGAAGAGGGACATTGCCAAATTTGTTTCCAGTTGTCACAATTCCTAACAAGTAAAAGCTGAACATCAAAGGTCAGGTGGCCTAGCCCAAGACATATGCATTCCTCTTTGAACTGGGAGGAGATTAATATGGATTTTGTGGTTGGGTTGCCCAGTACTAGAAAAGGTTTTGATTCCATTTGGGTGGCGGTTGATAGGATGATGAAATCGGCTCACTTTCTACTAGTTAGGACCACAAATGGGGCTAAGGATTATGCTAGATTGTACATTCATGTCTTGGTGAGGTTGCATGGGGTTCCTTGGTCCATCATATCAGATGGTGGTGCTCAATTTACTTCACATTTTAGGAGGTCCTTTAAAAGGGGTCTTGGTAGAAGAGTTAAACTTAGTACGACCTTTCACCCTCAAGCGAGTGGCCAAGCCGAAAGAACTATCCAAACACTTGAAAACATGCTTAGGGCTTGTTTATTGGAGCTTAAGGATAGTTGCGATGATCATCTTCCATTGATTGAGTTTGCATATAACAATAGCTACCATTCTAGTATTGGTATGACTCCTTTTGAGGCTCTCTATGGTAGACGTTGTAAATCATCGATTGGGTGGTTTAAGGTTGGAGAGGTGGATTTGTTTGCACTAGATCTGGTTATGGCAGTTCTTGAGAAGGGTAGAATGATTAGAGTAAGGTTGAAGACAACCCAAAGTTGCCAAAAGTCCTATGCCGATGTGAGAAGGAATCTTGAATTCAAAGTTGGTGATTGGGTCTATTTAAAGGTTTCGCCCATGAAGGGTGTGGTTCGTTTTGGTAAGAACGGCAAGTTGAGTCTAAGATATGTGGGTCCTTATAGGGTAATGAGGAGGATTGGTAAGGTGGCTTATGAGTTGGAGTTGCCTAGTGAAATGAATTTGGTTCATCAAGTGTTTCATGTGTTTATGTTGAGGAAGTGTGTGTGTGATCCGAATGCTATTGTTCCATCGGATGTTATGGGTGTAGTTTAATACAACTTTATTTATGAGGAGGTACCAATAAAAATCATAGATAGGAAAGTGAAAAGGCTAAGGAACAAGGTCATTACTTCCGTTAAGATCCTTTGGAGGATTCAACAAGTCGAAAGGGCTACATGGGAGGCCGAAGCAGACATGCAAAAGAGATATACTTATATTTTCCATTATACTTAAGACTAAGGTTCTAATTCTAAGTCCCTTATGTGATTTCAAGTATAAGTTCAGCCCATGAGATTTAAATGTATTCATGTTTAAATTGACAAGTTCATGATGATATTTACACTTATGTTGAGATTTTGAAATGATATTTAAGTTTAATGTTGCATCCTTATGTGGGTTGAAATTGCTATGTTTATGTCTCTCATATACATTTATTTGACATTCGGGGACAAATGTTCCCAATGGGGAGATATAGAAATTTCTCCAAAAAGTGCCCGAAAATGTGCCTCTGAAATGCCTGGAATCGTAATTTCCATATATCTCAAAATCCATGCGCGATATCAAAAATAAAAATTCATATTCTTGATCAGAGGGAAAAATTGAGTGGGAGATGGGTCTAAGCTCGATTTCAAACAAAATGAATCGCAATTTTATTTTCCTAAAATGTTGATTTCCAGAATCAATTTGTGATTGTGACGCAATCCACAGCTGTCGCGGACTTGTGTAAATTTTTCCTATGCGATAGGTCTGCATCGCAGACTAGATGCAGACTTGCGTATTTTGTCGTTAGTGATTTTTTTTATCTCGGTTCAAGGCTTTTGGGTCTTGGGCCTAAGCCTTCCATGCGTGAAAGTACCTATACTTAGCCATATTTTACCTTTATATCTTTTAAGACATTCCCAAATACTCTCTCAAACATCTAGCAAATATTTCATCTCAAAATTCAAGTGTCCAAACCTCTTCCGAATTTTAAGGAATTCATCCAAGTTTCAAGTTTCCTTTCAAATCTTCTTCAAGGAATTCTCCAAAGTCAAGGTATGTGGGTTTCAACCATTGGGTCCTTTCACCCATGGTACCTAAGCTTCCTTTTACCTAAAATTGCATGGTTTAAAGTTGATTTACTCATTGGTCTTATTTATTATGAATTTCACTGCACACTACGTTGGGATTTCATGAAATTGTGATTGCTGAGAATGTTTTGACCTATGAATCTATGATCTATTGCGAGATTTGATGAAGTGTTTTGATGTCTATTGTTTGAGGGTGTTACCAAATATCTCTTGATGGTTTTATACTGAATTCTCTAGAATGATTCCACTCTTGAATTGCATGGTTTTACACTAGCACTGCACATCCGCCGAGTGTTTGATAAAATATCCGATTATGATTTCTTGAGGAATTGAAGGCACAATACATGTATTATGAGTTGAATGACTTTATAATGATGAAAGGAATGTATGTATTTGATATTATCTTTATAGTGTTGGAAATTGACCAAGCTTCACTAAAGAGGTTGTAGGCCCGAGTACCCATGTTGAGGGGTTTGTACCTTGATCGCCTTGCTTGGGAGATGGTAGGCCTATGCAACCAAATTGAGGGGTTTGTACCTTGATAACCATGTCGAGAGCTTTGTACCTTGATAACCATATTGAGGGGTTTCTACTTCATCAACCATGTAGGGGTTTTTGAACCTTATTAACCAATTTAAGGGTTTGTACCTCATTCACCTCTAAAAGGAGGTGGTACACCTTGGATATTCGCAAATAATGGTCTCTCCATACAAATGTATTATGTTTTATATAAGCATTATTTTACTTTAAGCATCATTCATACATGCCATATTGCTATATGCTTACTCATTGCCTATATCATGCATTTTGTTTATTGTGCTTATCACCTATTGCATTGCTTCCTACATACTTAGTACATTTAAATGTACTAAAGCATACTCTATGCCTACATAATGTCAACATGTAGGAACTAGAGTCCCGCTTGATCATCCTCTTTCATGTGGGTAGTACGAATTCTCTCAAGCTAGTTGGTGAGTCCTCCATTCTGGGGACAATATCTATGATCTCATGCTATGTACTAAGACTATCTTTCTTTTATGTATGTATTGACAATGAGGGTGCGGCCAATTGCTTGTCTTGGACCACGCTCACATCTATGTAGTAGAGGTGTTGTTGGAAATGTTATGTATTGAGCCATGACTCTCTTGTTTTGATGCTTATATTATGAAAATATCCCTATATTCCTTTTTCCCTTATTTCTACTCTTATTATGTTGTTTGATTGCTTCTGTGAACAATGATGTGTGATGATATGTTATGAGGCTTGTTTGGGATTCCTTCGGGTTCCCTATTAGCCATGTCACGTCTAGGCCCTAGGCTTGTATTGTGATAGATACAACCATCTAAGAGTAGAATAAAGTAGGAATCATACCGTATACGTGAGAAGTGTAGTACGCAAACCAAGAAAAGATAAGCAAACCCTAAGTTAGCAGTGGTTCTTATCGAAAATAGCTGCCGGAATTTCGGGAAAGGTGGTCGTACATGGAATTTGAGGGAATGGGGGAGTGTTTTGGGGACAAAATTAGGGTATTAGGGTTCGGATTGGGGTCAAAATGAATTTTGACTCTTTTAAAGCACATTGTATTTTCTTTAACAATTCTGTGAGTAGGATCTACAAAACCCCGACTATGGGTCGTAGCATTGACTACGGCCCATAGGTCACTCATAACTTAAGAAAAAATTTGATATCTTACCTAGGCACTATGAACCACATCTATGACTCGTACTTTGGACTATGAATCGTAAAGTTGGCTCATGTGAGTTCCAACTTCAATCATCACTGTTATCCTCTACGAGAAATGACTATGAGTCGTAGTGCACACTATGACTCGTAGGCCTGGTCGTAGAGGATGCTTCATATGCTATTTTCAGCCATTTTCTGAACTTGTTCAATACCTACAAACAAACATCTCAAAATACACCATTCTTCAAACAACACAACTGATTTAACATCTTCAAAATCAAAACAAAAATTAATCTACTACCTAGAAATTCAAACAATCAAAATAAACTCAAAACAAGCCAAAAATATGAAAAGTACATGGGTTGCCTCCCAAGAAGTGCCTTGTTTAATGTCATGGATCGACTTAGTTATTATCAATCACCAGAATTCCTCAATGTCCCACACATCGCTTTTGAGCTCATCGGGGTGCTTCATTAATTGGCGGATATCAAAAACAACTTCTGCTTCATTAACCCTAAACTGAGTTGATAAGAATCCATGTCCAAAAAGGCTCTCCAGTGGCCAAGAATAGCCTCCCCAAAATAATAGGGAACTCAAAATCAACCTCACAGTCAAGAATCACAAAATCAGCTAGAAAGTTATACTTATCTACTTTTACCAACACATCAAAAAGGATTCCCTCCTGCATCTTGATTGTTCTATCTGCCATGAGTAACCACATCCTTGTGGCAGTAGGAGAACCAAGACGAAGGTTTTTGAAGATGGCAAGAGGCATCAAGCTTATACTTGCTCCTAAGTTGCACAACGCCCTTGCGAACTCTACATCACCAATGGTACAAATAATGGTGAATGCACTAGATTCTTCTCTCTTTTGGAATAGGCATCTGGTCATGATGGCACTACATTGTTAGAGCTCTTGCGAAAGATCTTGGCTCACCTTGTGCTTTTTCATTACCAAATTCTTCATATATTTGGCATATCCGGGCATCTTCTGCAATGCCCCGAGAAGAGGGATGTTAATAGACAATTTCTTCAACATAGAAAGAAAGTTTTTGAATTTACCATGCTCTTTTTTTTGTTGAGTCTTTGAGGACTAGAAGGTAGAGTTCTTGTGATATTCTCTGTCTTTCCTTGTTCCTTTGCTTCCCATTGCTATCCAAACCTTCTTCCTTAACCTTGACCTTGTCATCAACACCTTTTTCACAAACTTCATCAACAACCACCGGCATTGGGAGATCTATGGTTCCCTTCCAACTTCACGTCATGACCGCTATTCATTGCCTATCATTCTTCGAGTTTTGAACCATATTGCTTGGCAAAGTTCTTTTTTGGCATTGGTTGAATTGAGAAGATACTTTCTGAAATTGTTGCTCCAATTGTTTGATGGACACCGAATGAGACTCTATCTTTTGATTGATACTTGAAATATCCAATTTCATCACCTTCAAAGACTCATCATGATTGTCGGCTTTCTTCAACAATTTTTCAAAACATTTCCTCAATTCTAGAATTGCTAGACCCAGCATCAGGATTATGCAGAGGCACGTAGGGATCATTCCTATATCCATCTTTTCACCCCCAGTCAGCCTCCGGTACTATTTCTCTTTCAAAATGACCTCCTTGGTTATCTCTATACACACCTTCTTTATTGTTGTTTCGACCTTGATTTCCGAAACCTTGCCGCCAATAGTCCGAATTGGATCCTTGGGCATTGTTCCAGAAACCTGCCGCTTGACTACTCACAAAGCAAGTGTCCTTATCATAGTAAGTCTCTTCATACATAGGTGCCCTTGGAGGTTGGTGAACCACCGCATGAACTTTCTCTTAGTTTTGTTTCAATACCAAGTCCATACTGTTTGGAGTTGGGCAAGCTCTTGCATGATCTCTTGATTGATTTTGCTTTTCTCTGAACTCACATTCACCTCACATGAAATTTTTATGTTGGCTCTCTTACATTGACCCCATGCTCTATTTGTCTTGACTAGTTGCTCAATTCTCTCAGCGATCCATGCAAAAGGTTGATCTCAAACATGCCTCCTATGATGGTATTGGCACAAGCTTGACTATTCTCATCAAGAGCTCGATAAAAGAACTCCACTAAGGCATCATCAATGATTTTATGATCCGAAACCATCTTCAAGGACTTGGTGAACCTCTCCCATGTCGTAGTAATCAAATTACCTGGAAATTGCTCAAAATTGTTGATTTGATGTTTGAGCTTAAGCTTTTTGGACCTTAAAAAATATCTCTCTAAAAGGTCTCTTTGTAACTTGGCCCTTCTAGTGATCAAACTTTGTGAGAGTTCTGATAACTATATTGCCACATTTCCTGTCAAAGATAGAGGGAACACTTGTAACCCAACATCATCCATCGAAAGATTTTGTTTTCCTATCACACTCTTACAAATAAACACAACATTATGGAGATGACTATGTGGATCATCCGAAGGTATCCCCATAAACAACCCACTATTTTGAAGCATTTGTAGAAAAAAACTAGGCATGGTGAACTTGTTATCGGTCGGTGACGATGGCAACAGTATAGCTCCTCTGACATCCATTGCCATAGGGCTCAACCTTTGTTAATTCCAACCATATACATTTTCATTGAAAGCCCGATGGTATGGCCTATTCTCCCTTTGAGGTGGGTTTTTATCCTCACCCACATCTTCATTATTTCTCTCCATTTCTTCATCAATCATGGTATCCTAGTTTTCTTGGGCCTGCTCCTTGCAATTTGGTGGATCTCTAAGTTAATTGGAACTAAGGGATTGCCTTGGCTCCTTGTGTTGAACATATAAATCTAATACATCCTGCAATAGAAACTAAACAACAAAACCAAAACTAAAAGTAAAATACAAGAGAATTTAGAAGTTAATGCTTGAATTAACCACTAGTGAAATTAAAGTCAAAGCCTACCCGTATTCCCAGACAACGGTGCCATACATTTGAGTTCACACTCCAATAGTAAAATGATCGCTATCAAGTATAAATCTAACCGAAGGCTAGGGTTTAATCCATAAGGAATACTGTGTTTGACAAAATTCACTCACCAACAACCATTTCAAGTATCAATCAACTATATTCTCTAAGGGGGGGGGGGTGCGTTTACAAATTAGAGTGAAATAACTATAAAAGCTATACGAACAATCATGAAGAGACATTCAATTTGAGGATCAACTTGGGAAATGTGTTCCCCATGATTCACTAACTCAAATACCCCGTATAACATAACTTTAATTAGGACATCACATCCAGGATGATAACTTAGGTTTTTCCAGCCCTTTGGTAAAGGGGAAAGTCAAATTTCACCATAGCGCTTGGTCGGCAACCATGGTGTGCCATCTAACCGTTATTTATTATCCCAATCAACCTCTCCTTGGTTGGGTTTTGTTGATTAGATGAGAACACATCAATTGAATGCTGTCACCTATTTTCTTTTCCTATTCATCACTACCTTTGTTGGGATCATGACACTAAGCGGGGTTAGGTGTTGCCCACCACCAAACAACAAGCAATCCAAAGGAAAATGGATAATACATGTAATACCCAATTTAAGAAATGCAAATAATCCGAGTTTTCTCAAGATAGCTACTCATGGTTCCCACAATCCCAAGTTGTGGGGTTTTAGCTACTCACAGATTTAGCAAAATCACAAAGAATGAATAAAATAGAGATAGTTGTGAGATTACCCAAAGAAAATGGAAAACAATAAACCACCTTGATTTTGGATTCACAAACTTGACTAATAGAGTTGAATTACAAGTTATTCCAATCCTCAAATTGGGACTTCAAAGTGAAACCCTAAATGTCTACTCTAAAACTCTAAAATATTCCCTCTAGAAAGGATATTCAATTTTCTACAATCTAATTTTTTTCGTAAAAACCCTAACTCAAACTATTTATACTATTTACAAAAAGAACCTTAAATAAATAAGAAAAGTTGCTCGGCAGCAGTTACAACTCGGATGAATTATGTGCCTTTTGCAAGATCAAATCCCTTAGTCCATCACTATTAGGCACATATAACCTACCTTGCTACCTATGGAAACCATCTCCCCCTTGGGAGAAAATCTTCGATTTTCGATCTTTCACTGAAGCCTTCAATTCTAGGAGGGCGGGGTCAAGGACTTGTTTTGCTTGACCTCTTGAACCAAAGAAGATTTAAAACCATCAATAACCACCATACCTCCATCTTCAACTTCATTCAACCTAACTCTCAACTTAGCTAATTGGTGAACTTCTATAGCCACTTCCATATTCCCATCACCAATATGAGCTACACTTTTCATGGAGACTCTACTTAGAGCATCGACCATAATGTTAGCTTTGCCGGGATGGTAGTGCACACTCATATCATAATCTTTAAGGAGCTCTAACCACTTTCTTTACCTCAATTTGCGATCCCTTTATGTGAACACATATTGGAGACTTTTGTGGTAGGAAAATACATCTACATGAACACCATACAAATAATGACACCATATTTTCAAAGCAAATACCATGGCCGCTAACTCAAGATCATAGGTGGGATCATTATGCTCATGCACCTTTAATTTACGAGAAGTATATGCTATGAATTTGCATTAACACACACCTCAAATCAACCCTTGAAGCATCATAATAGATCACAAATGCTTCTAACCCTTTCGATTGAGCAAAAATAGGAGCAAATGTAACCTTCTCTTTCAAAGTTTGAAAACTCTTTCCACATTTGTCGGTCCAAACAAAATTTTCCTTCTTTTGAGTCAATTTTGTCAAAGGAGGAACCATTCACAAACCTCCAGTAATACTCCGCTAAGCCCAAGAAGCTCCTAATATATGTTGGAGTCAAGAGCCTAGCTAATTTCTTATCACTTCCATTTTCTTAGGGTCCACTTTAGTTCCATCACCCGACACCACATGCCCTAGGTATGCAACTTCCTTTAACCAAAATTCACATTTATCAAATTTAGCAAACTTCTCATCCCTTAACGTTTGCAGCACTTCAGTCTGGGAGTAAATCAATATATCATCTGTGAAGACCATCATGAACATGCCCAGGTAGGATTTAAAGACCCTATTCATGAGATCCATAAATATAGTCGGTGCATTAGTTAAGCCAAATGATATCACTACAAATTCATGCTCATATTTAGTCCGAAAAGCTGTCTTGGAAATATCACACTCCTTCACTCTCATTTGGTGGTACCCTGACCGAAGATAAATCTTAGAAAAATGACTAGTGCCTTGTAGTTGATCAAATAGATCATCTATCCTTGGCAAGAGATACTTGTTCTTTATTGTGACCTTATTGAGTTGTCGATAGTCGATGCACATTCTAAGTGACCCATCTTTCTTCATTACAAATAACACCGGTGCACCCCAAGATAATTGACTAGGCCTTATAAAATCCTTCTCCAACAAATCCTTCAACTGTTCGTTTAACTCCTTTGACTCCATCGGGAACATAAAATAAGGAGGAATGGGAATGGGTTGAGTATTGGGGAGGAGATCTATACCATAATCTATCTCCCTTTCCGAAGGGACACCAGGAAGTTTATGAAGAAAGACATCAAGAAAATCATTGACAACCTAAACCGACTCGATAGGAGTGACTTTAGACTAAATATCTCAAGACCTTATAAGGTTGTAAATGCAATCCATAGAAATCAATTCACACTTCTTAAAACAGGAAACAAACTTACCCTTGACCGCCGAATTATGACCTTCCACTCAATGACGGGCTCAAAAGGAAATTAGAAATTAAGCTTATAAGTTCTACAATCAATGGATACGTGATATCCATATAACCAATTCATCCCAAGAATAACATCAAAATCCACCATGTCAAGTTTAACAAAACCAAAAGCCAACACTTTATGTAATATCGACATGAGATAACCCCTATAGAATCTTCAAGCAATAATGTACTCATAAACTGGAGTAGACACCTCAAATGATTCAACAATTCGGGACACATCTGAAGCTTGTTAGGAACAAAAGGAGTAATGAAAGAGAGAGTAGCACCCGGATCTAATAAAGCATACACATCATAATCATAAACCTTTAACTACCGATAACAACATTTAGAACCTCATCCACTCTTTGCCTTCTTTGAAGGCCATAGAATTGATTGTGACGTGGAGCACCCTGTTGTTGGCCTCCTTGTACCCTTTGATCAACATGAACACCTTATCCTTGGGGACGATAATACTTTCCCTTGTTTTGAGCATGGGGATAATTAACAAGCTTGTGGCCTACTTTTCCACACTCATAGCAAGCATTCAAGTCCTCAACTATTTGCCACTATGATTTCTCCCACATTTTGGGCACCTTGGAAAATTTGTACTACCATTTCCACCTTGAGCTCTAGCGTTAGGCACACTATCATTAGCAAATCTTTTGTTTTGAGAATTGGAGGATCCTTGGCCTTGGAATTTGTGACCTTGTTGGAAGCAATAACCCTTAGCACCTTGAAAACCACCATCATATTGAGCACTCTTGGACTCACTACTCCTTCTCTTCCTAAGCTACTCTCCCTTCAAGTTGCTCAAAATAAGTCATGAGCCGAGACAATTCCATATCCCCCACGAGCATAGTGGTGCGCCATTCTTCATTCACCAAGTCGGATACCCCCTGCACAAACTTGTTCATCCTTTCCCTAGAGTCGGCAACCAAGTGAGGAGCATATTTAGAGATCTTTTTAAACTTAAGAGAATATTTCCTGAAGCTCATGGAGCCTTGCTTGAGATTCATTAACTCCATCATCTTTGCCTGTCTAAATTCAATAGGGATGAATCTGTTGAGGAAGGCTTATTTAAGTTCCTCCCATGGGATTGGGTTCATCATTTTCCCTCTCAACTTTCCATTCAGTAACCCAAACTTGTGTAACACACTTGAGTTGATAGGCCCCAAATTCCTCCTTATTCTTCGAACTCACCCCAATAATACAAACACTTTGTGTATCTCATCAATGAATTCTTAGGGGTCTTTTTTTGTTTTAGAACCATGGAACTCCGAAGGGTTCATCCTTGTGAAATATCTAACACTTGAAATTGGGGTGGGAACATAAGGAGCTTGGGCTCCTTGATTCAATAAGTTTTTCACTGCTTGTGCCAACATGGAAATAACATTTTGGCTCGATATGCATAACCCCTTCTTTTTGGGAAGCTGAGGAGTCGGATGGGTCAGACCTTCCTCGGGTGTGGGAGCTATTTGAGCCATTCTCTTTGGTTGTGGCATGATCTGTAAGAGTAGAAGACCACCCACTAGGGAAGGAAACCTTACTTTTAATCTAAGGAGTGACATCGATCATGAAGAAGAGAACCATTCCTAAAATGCCTCATAGCATCATATTCATAGTTGTGACGGACTTCACAATAATAAACAAGACTCTACTTGACACAGTATGTTGGATCTCTGAGGATCATTTACAAACCTAGTACTCTAATACCAAGCTTATCATGACCAAACCTAGGTCCTAGACCTGAGAAGGCGAATGGGAACCCAAAGGGATCCCAAACAAGCCTCTTAAGCATACATGGCACATCCTTGGTTTAGTAGAAGCATAATGGAGGAATGAACATATAGCATATAATTTCAAAGGGAAGCAGGGCTTTGGACTAATGCTATGGGGATGTTATAGGAAAGAGGATAAACATAGATCACATAGCAAATAAGACTAAGGGACAGGTAAGTATGACTCACGCTATGTGGGTATTTAGGGACATGGGACTTCTATCTTATCCATTGTCACGACCCAAACTAGGGCCTAGATATGACATGGGGAATGGAGAACCTAAAGGGACCCCAAACAAGAATCTTAGTATATCATACAAACATCCTTGGTCGCGGAAGCAAGATAAACAACAAGATAAAACATAAACAAGGGAAATTGGAACAAAGGGAGAGCGTTTAATACTTAAATAACATAGATGAGTCAAAACACAAGCATAATACATAACTTGTCCAGCAACACCTCTAGACATAGATCTTAGCAGGGGCCAAGACAAGCAACTAGGCTCACCTTCATAGTAATGACCATAAGTATTCTACAATATAGAAGATTTAGTCTAAGCACAAGCATGAAAGAAGATCAATATTGTCCCCGGGCATGAGGACTCACCAAAGCTAACTTGAACAATCTATCTAGCCACGTGTAGGAGAATCAATGCGAGCTTCGATTCCTGCCTGGTAATATTTATCATGTAGTCATAGAGTGTGCATATGTACATTTGAATGTACTAAGTATATAGTATGCAATGCAACAAGAGATAGGCAACGTACGCAAAAAACAATATCATAACCAATGGATAGTATAATAATAATATGTCATGTATAAGTGATGCTTGAAGTAAAACATGCTTATATAGAACATATAACATTTGAAGAAAGAGACCATCTCTATAGACCAAGGAAACTAAGTCCTTGGAATCCAAGGTAGACCACCCCTCAGAAGTGATCGAGGTACCAATCCCTCAATTGGTTGATGGACATGACCACCCTCCATCGGAAATGATTGCGGTACCAACTTCTTAATTGGTTTATGTATTACCACACTAATCCTAGGCGATTGAGGTACCAACTCCTTAATAAGTTGACGGGCATGACCACCCTCCACCGGGAATGATTGGGGTACCAACCCCCCAATTGGTTGATGAATTATTACCCCCATCCGAGGCGATTGTGGCATCACCTCTCAACTGGCTATGGTCAACTCACAACATAATAGATACTCCTCATGAAATAAACACATACATGCTATCATTTCATCATCATAAAGTCACTTCACTCATATACGATGCATTAGTCCTTCAACAACTCAAGAAACATAATCCGGACATTTTATCAAACACTTAGTGGGTTTTTAATACTAGTGTAAAATCATGCAATTTAAGAGTGAAGTCATGCAAGAAAACCTAATGTAAAACCACCCACCAACACTTGGTAATACCCTTATATAACATATATCAAGACCCTTCATGAAATCTCAAGACAGGTCTAAAAATCATAGCTCAAAACATGCTTAAATAGTCGCACTTTTAGGAAACCCCAACATAGTTCATAGTCAAATTCATAACAGAAAACCCATAAGTACAATCAACTTAGAAACTAGTAATTTAGGTGAAAAGGAAGCTTGGGCACCATGGGTAAAAGGATCCAATAGTTGAAACCCACATACCTTAACTTCGGACATTTCGTTGATAGAGATTGGGATGAACACTTGAAGATTGAAAGAAATACTTAAGATCCGAAATGAGATTTGACACTTGAATTTGAGTGAAATATTTATCCAAGTATTTGAGAGAGTATTGGAGAATGTCTTGTATGATATGAAGTTTAAATGTGGCTAAATATAGGTATTTCTATGCATGGGAAGACTTAGGCCCAAGAACCCAAAGCCTTGGATCGAGATTAGAAAAACTTGCAGCAAAATTCACTACTTTGCGACAGGTCCGCATCGCGGAGTAGTCATGGACTACTACTGGAATTTCAAAATTGACAAAATCTATTGTTTGCTACGGGTCCTCTTAAATTTCGGTTAAACCCACTCCCTACTCAATTTTACTCCCTGAACAAGAATATGAAGTCAGATTTTAGATATCATGCACAAATATTGAGATATATGGAAATTACGATTATAGGCATTTCCGAGGCACATTTTCGAGCACTTTTTGGGATCGTTTCAATATCTCTCCCTTGGGAAAATTCATCCCAAATGTTAAAGAAACACATATAAGAGAAGTAATCAAGATAATTTCATCACACACAAGAATGCAACAATGCACTTATACATCACTTCAAAAATCTCAACATTAGTGTTTAAATCACCATGAACTTGTCAATATAACATGAATATATGCAAATGGCATGAGGGATGAGACTTAAGACTTGGAATAATGGAAAAAGGACTTGTCATGTTATCATATGCTTGACTAGAATGAAAGAGGTATGAATATTTCTTCTCCATGCCCACTCTGGATCTCCGAGAGATACTTTCGACTTGACCATTCTTGCAAAGGTCCTTGACGAACACTACATCCTTATTAATCAACTCTTCCACCCTTTTATCCAATACCTCCACCGGGGTCTTCTCCTAATATAACTTATCCTCCTCAACAGCCACAACCTTGAAGGGTTCTACGGCACTAGAGTCATCAACACGTACCCTCAACCTTAGAGGCATGAAGATCCGGACGAACACCATCCATATCCATAGGCAATCCCCATTTGCATGAAACCTCACCAATCCTTCTCAACATTCTATAAGGACTCAAAAACCTTAAACTCAATTCCCTCTCCTGCCAATCTTTACTACACTTTTGATGGGTGAAACTTTCAAATAGATCCAATCACCAACTTTAAATTCAAGATCCCTTCTCCTCACATCGGTATAGGAATTTTGACGACTTTGGGATATTTTCAAACTTTCCCTAACCAACCACACCTTCTCCATAGCCTCCATAACCAAATCCAGACCCAACAAAGTCATTACTCCCACTTCAAACCACCTAACCGGTGATCTACAATGCCTACCATAGAGGGCCTCAAAAGGAGCCCTACAAATGCTGGAATGATAGCTATTATTAGACTCATCAAGAACCCTCTTTCTCAAGTCATCAACATTAGGCACACACAAAAAAAGTATGTCACGACCCAAACTAGTGCCAAGATTTGACACAGCGAATTGGGAACTCGAAGGGACCCCAAACAAGCCTCTTAGCGTATCATACATATATTGTTGGTCGCGAAAGCAAGATAAACATCAAGAGAAAACAAAAAGAAGAGAAATTGGGACTAAGGGAGAGAGCAAGCATAATACATAAATTGTCCAACAACATCCCTAGACATAGAACTTAGCGGGGGCCAAGACAACCAACCGGGCTCACTCTCACAGTAATTACCATAAGTATTTAGAAATATACAAGATGTAGTCTAAGCATAAGCATGAAAGAAGATCGATATTGTCCCCAGACCTAAGGACTCACTAATGATAACTTGAACAATTCCTCTAGCCACGTGAAGGAGAATCATTGGGAGCTCTTGCTCCTACATGGTAATATCAAGTACGTATAGAGTATGCATTAGTACGTTTGAATGTACTAAGTATGTATGATTCAATGCAATAAGAGATAGGCAACGTAGGCAAAATGCAATATCATAAACAATGGATAGGATAATAACAATATGTCATGTATGAATGATGCTTGAAGCAAAACATGCTTATATAGAATATATTACACGTGAAGGAAGAGACCATCTCTATAGACCAAGCAAACTTAGTACTTGAAATCCAAGGTAGACCATCCCTTAGAAGTTACTGAGATACCAACCCCTCAATTGGTTGACTAACATGACCACCCTCCATTGAAAATGATTAAGGTACCAACCCCTTGATTGGTTGATGGCTTACCACCCCCATCCAAGGTGATTGGGGTACCAACCCCTCAATTGGTTGAAGGACATGACAACCTTTGTCCAGGAATGATTGAGGTACCAACATCTTAATTGTTTGACGGATATGACCACCCTCCAACGGAAGTGACTGAGGTACCAACCCCCTAATTGGTTGATGGCTTACTACCCCCATCTGAGGCGATTAAGGCATCACCCCTTAATTGACTATGGTCAACTCACAACACAACAGATACTCCTCATGAAATCGACACGTATATACCATCCTTTCATCATAACAAAATCACTTAACTCATATACCATGCATTAGACCTTCAACAACTTAAGAAACATAATCTAGATATTTCATCAAACACTTGGCGGTATGTAATTCTAGTCTTAAACCATGCAATTCAAGAGTAAAATCATGCAAGAAAACTTAATATAAAACCACCCACCAACACTTAGTAATACCCTGATGAAATATACATCAAAACCCTTCATGAAATCTCAATATAAGTCTACGATTCATTACTCAAAACATCCTTAAACTGTCACACTTTTACGAAACACCAACATAGTTTATAGTCAAATTCATAATAGAAAATCCATAAGTAAAATCAACTTAGAAACTAGCAATTTAGGTGAAAAGGAAGCTTGGGCACCATGGGTGAAAGGACCCAATGGTTGAAACCTACATACCTTAACTTTGGAGATTTCCTTGATGAAGATTAGAATTGAGACTTGAAGCTTGAATGAAATCCTTATGATCCAGAATGAGATTAGACACTTGAATTTGAGTGAAATATTTGTCTAAGTGTAAGAGAGAGCATTGGGGAATGTCTTATGTGATATGAAGGTGAAATATGGATAAATATAGGTACTTTTATTCATGGGAAGACTTATGCCCAAGACCCCAAAGTCTTGGATCTATATTAGAAAAATTGGTAATAAAATACACTGCTCTGTGATAGGTCTGCGTCGCGGAGTAGTCGTGGACTTCTATTGGAATTGCTAAATTGGCAAAATCTATTTTTCTCTACGGGTCCTCTAAAGTTTAGGTTAGACCCACTTCCTACTCAACTTTTCCCCCTGCACAAGAATATGAAGATGGATTTTTGATATCACATACAGATTTTGAGATATATGGAAATTACAATTATAGGTACTTTCGAGGCACATATTCATGCACTTTTTGGGGTCATTTCATCCATCCACATTCAACAAACATAGAAGGGAAAAAGGTACTAAGGGAAGTCTTCATAATTACATGAAGATAATAGAAGTAAAACTTGAAACATAAACTTCTATGTCGAATAACACCTCTAATATGAGTGGAAAAGGGGCCAAGTCATCTCCCGAGCTCACCCTCAAAAGACAAAAAGTCTAAAATAGGAAAGTACTAACAAAAGCATGAAAGTAAAGTGGATGTTATCCCGGAAATAGAGGACTCACCAGTAGTAGTGTTCAATGGATTTTGGCTAGCCACAAGTAGGAAGAGGATGAACAGGAGCTCCGACCTACATGGTTAGATCATGTAGGCAAAGAGTATGTGTTAGTACTTGGAATGTACTAAGTATGGGGTAACCATGCAACAAGGAGCCTAAGCTATAATAATCAATATGCATAATAATAATCAATGGACATGAGCTCAATATGACATGTATAATCAATGCTTAAGTTAAAACATGTATGAAAATAATCATACTTGCATAATATATTATACATATATGGGAGTAGACCCTAACCGATATCTAAAACCAAGCGAGCTACAACTTGGAATTCTGATCTTCACTCCACACTGAATAAAGTATTGGTCTACTTTCCAAGGTAAACCAAGCATAACCCCACATAGTATGTAATATGACCTAGTTAGACCCACTAGTAAAAGCCTATTTAGGAAATAATGTAAACCTATTGCAACACATAGTTAAGAGATCAAGAATTTATATAAGGATCCCTTGAATCGAGCTCCCATCTTAAGCCTCTTTCGGCACTAGGACTAGTCCCACAGAATACTTGAAATAATCATAACTTGCATAACTTGTAGAAACATGATAACATGGCATGAGTAGCTCCTTTAAATACATGACCCCTACGCATGGTATATACCTTGTACTAGAGGGTAAAAACATAACATAGACTTGCCTCTCCTCGTAGTCATTGCATTACATATGAGGGTATAGATTATAACATACTTCACCCCTTGTAGTGAGCTTTGGATAGTACATGAGGGTAGAATAGTTATCATGCGTGACCCCTTCTTGTAGACATAATTTTCTCACAATAGGGTAGAATATATAGCATAAGGGCCCAACATTTCACTTACAAAACATGGGAACATTTTATGAATGGAATACATGCTTAGAAGCCCATAACTTATCATAACATGCTTGTATTGAAATTCATGCAATAATCTTTCATCAAAATAAGAACCCTTGTCATGTAGATTTAGTCAAACATGGTGGATATATGCATATGTACTTAAAATCATGTATTTCAAGAGTATGAGACAAGAGAGGAGTAAAATGAATTCATTTAAAGTTGTTCAAATCAACCCACCATCATTGTACAAAACACTTTTTTGGGTTCCATGAAATCGACAAAAAAAAGCCACAAGTTCTTCCATGGATTTTCATAACATCATAGAACACATGACTTAAATATCATAAAATCCATCATAATGTCAAACCCCAACAATATTTTAGCATAATAAAATCATTACTTGAAGAACCTAAATAAAAGTCATGTGTTTAATCCATAACAATATCACCATAAGCAAGAGTCCATAAATACCTTTAGAATAATCCATAAATTTAATGTAATTTGAGAAGAAGATTGGTTGGACATCTGGTAAGGCAGCTTACCACAATTAAACCCACATACCATAGTATGATTATGGTGGAGGAAACCTGTTTTGGAGATGGGAGATTTTAAACCCTAGCTTGCACCCGTTTCATGGATGCCTTGAAGAGCTTGAGAGGTTTTGAGACTTAAGAGTGTTTTTGGAATCAGGAGGAATGAGATGAATTAGGGTTATATATGTTGGTAGGGGAAATAGATGGGGTTAAAACGACGAAGTTTGGACTTAGAAAAAGAGGAAAGGTTAAATTTACCCCTATTTAAATCCTGGCTGGACTGGACTATGAGACCCCATTTATGGGCTAGAGAACACTCTATGGGCCATAGATAGGGTTTCATCTGATGGCCCTTTTTCCAAGCTTCAGAGACTCCCTTCTCTGATTCTTAATCTACGATACTGTCTACGAGTCATAGGGGACTTTATTAGTTGTGTAATAAGTAGTTGATTCAACTTCAAAATGATACCAAATTCTTCAAGTTTGTTAGGTTCTATAACCCACTTTACGGGCTGTACTTCATCTTATGAGTCCTAAACCCCTTTATAAACACTAAGTTCAAATTTTCCAAAGCTCACTTCTTGCATGTCTCTTACCCCCATGAGTGGGGTCTTATAAAAATATTATCCTTAGTATACTACTAATTCCAATTTCTAATAAATATGCCTGTGTTATGTTTGGAAATAGATTAAAAGTGCACAAATCAACAATACTTGGCAAAATCTTTGAAAGGGAGCAAAAGTGCAAAATTGTGGAGAAAAGTTTAATCTCCTACAAAATCGGTGATCCACCGAACACTTGGAGGCACAACCTAGCATTGCAGCAAAAAAGGTTCAAGCTCAAGCCAGAAATACAGTCAGAATCAATGACTCAAATCGCATTCGACGCATCACCAAATGGAAGAAGAGCCAATTTAATGTTGTATGATTCAAAGCCCCAAAACTTTGACAAGAAGGAGATATGATAGAAACTTTGGCAAATTGCTAAATTGAATTAATAGAGTGAAGCACCATCACCTAATATTGCAAAAGAGAAATCCTTATGAAGATGTAGAGGAAAGCAGTCAAGTGCACATTCGGTGCATCGATGGAGTGTTCGACAATGGTCGGCCTTGACCGCTAAATAACAATACATAGCACAAACTCTCACACTTTTGCATGTACATTATACATATCATATCAAAATGTATTCTGCTTCTTAATTTTACATAGATAATGGTACATAGAACTTTCCTTCCTTAGAGTACAAAGGTTAAAAGGTTGATAGGATTTTCAATCTTTGGGGAAGCAAAATTAGAGTATATTGGATGGTGATAATAAATATTTTCTATTTAATCTTGTTACCTGTGACTGCAACTACTATATTTTGTATCAAATCATTAATTTCTAGCATGTGTGGCTAAAATGCCCAATGTTGGGGGTGTGCTATTGATATGAGTTTTTTATTTATCTGTTGGTTATTTGATATTTTGTCTTATTTGTAGCTGATTTGAGTGAATATACATTCATTTCTGTGTTTTATCTATAATTTGAAGTTTGCAAACTTGAGGTTTACTTTAGATCTCTGATTGTTTCCTTAGCCGGAATGATTAGAGTGTTGAATGGTTGGAAATCTCTTGGGGTTTTAGTTAAAGTAAAAAACCATGGATTCTATGGCCAAGATATTAGGGGTTTAGCTGAGGTTTCTTAGGCCAAGGGTGTTCTCCACCGTCCACGTATAATTTCGTAACCGAATCATATGAAACACTCGTGTGTCATAGCTAAACATGGGTTACACGTAACTTAGCTTATTCACTCATTATCAACTTGTTTGGTCAAATATTTATACCTAGATGGTAGAATGATTCTCATATTTTCACATCCCCAACATCTTCCCTTATTTGCTAATTAAATTGTCAATTAGATATTGTGTAGTTTGTTATTGCTTTTTTAATTATTGCAACCCCCAGATCTTACAATTGCTTAGTCTAGCGAATCAATTCTATCTTGAACTATGATTCCCTATGAGATTAGACTCCAATTTGTCAGTTGAATTATTACGTTGATGATGACTGCTCCTGTTTCTTTTGATTAGCCGAGTTGATCGACATAAAATATGATGTTATTGTGGGGTAATCGGGGAGTTCATAATTGAAGTGTTTGTTGAGATTTTCTTTCTTGTACTTAGAGTGGTTTTTACTATTTTTTTCTTGTTTCTGCTATGAAAAATGGGTTCTAAAATAGAAGATAAAAGAAGCATTTTGGTTGAAATCATGGGAGACATAAATGACCTCCGAAATAGCAAGTGGGACAAAGTGAGCAGTGCAAGGTCTATCTTCTTGCCTTCAATTGCTAAAAATCCGAAATTAAAGTCACTGATACAACACTATAGGTACTTTGGCTTAGGTGATTATTTAGAGGACAAGCATATGAAGATCCCCCATAAACACTTTCAGAACTTTATTAATGTGTGCTCACCGTTCAAGTATTGTGGTATCACACAAGAAGGTTAGACTGAGGCTTTTTCCTTCCTCTATAATGAAAAAAGCCATCAAGTAGTTGGCTAAGATTTTCCCCGAGGGTCAATTACTTTGTGGGACTAATTGCAGAATAAATTCCTTGAGAAATTATTTTTGCCTTTGAGATTAAACTGAGGAGAAACATATAAATTTTTAGAAGAATTGATGATGAACTATTACATGAAGCTTGGCAGCGTTTTTGGAAACTTCTACTATAGTGCCCAACTCATGGGATCCCTGATCATTTGCTATTGCAATATTTCTATAGAAGCTTGAGTGTCATCCACAAGAGTGTGGCTAATCAGTTAGTCTGAGGGCGCTTACGAAGAAATTTGCAGTGGCCACAGAGTTGTCAGACGAAGTAAATAAAATAAGCAAGGCATGGTACACTCATTAGGATTATGTTTCTTCTACAAAAGGGAGACTATCTAAGGAGAAATCGACTAAGGAATGGTGAAGATAATGGCATAGAAAGAATGGTGAAGCAGTTGCATTTCATAACACAATGCGTGATGAAAGTGCAACAACTTAATGTTGTACAAGCTACAAGTATATTTCAGTATAAGTATGAGCCAAGTGAGAACAATTGTGAAGAAGAGGTATATTTCATTAGGTATCAAGTCTTGGATGCTCGACTGACCTTTCAATGGTCACTCGGGAATCAAGGTTGAAACATTGGACTTGGTTGGGCTATTGGTAAAAGGATGAATAAATCTTCAGAGTGTCATGATGACAGTCAAGAGAGATTCATTTTGTCTTAACAGTGCACCAAATCAAATAAATCATAGGTTAATGAGATGCTTGCTCAGATTTTGAACAAAGTGGAAGCTTCAGATAATGTACTGTATGAGATGAAGTCAGGATTCTCCCAATTGAACCACATGGTGTTGTCTCATGCAACTTCAATAAAAAAGTTTTGAAGCTTGTTTAATAGTGCTCTCAACCCAAATGCACTGTTAAATAAGAGGCAATGACCATATATGCATGGCTATCACCATCAGAAGTAACAACCCTCTTGAATCCAGCATGGGATCCAAGACCCTTTATTTAGGGAATTTAAAGTGAAAGTGAATGAGAGAGACAACATTTGCAGTAAGTTAGAGAGTGTGTGTGTTAACGAAGATGGGGATAGATTAACACAGGTTTGAAACATAAATGATTAAAAAGGAAGTCACTGTTCAAAAGCTGTATATAGGTGCTGCAACTTTCCCCTTAGAAGCAGGAAAAGGGAGGTTACGAAGCTATGCTTCAAAAATTACTATCCTCTTCACTTCTTTGACAATTAATATACCATTGGTTGAGGCTATCAACATGAATCAACATATGAACAATTCATGAAGAAGTTAGTGACTAAAAAGAGAGCCCTAGAGTGTGAAATGATTGATATTTCACACAACTATAGTGCCATTTTAATGAGATGTGTAGTAGCATAGAGACATGATTCTGGTGCATTCACAATACCGTGCAGTATCAAAACATATAATTTTTGTAGAAACTTATGTGTTTAAGGGGCTAGTATAAATTTAATGCCTTTGACGGTGTTTGAACAAGTTGGTGTGAATAGATTGGCCCCAACAAACTGAAGCTACTTATGGATGATCGGTTAATCAAAAAGCCTACATGAATGTCTTGATAAGAGTAAATAAGTTTATATTCCTAGCTCATTTCATGATTTTAGAATGTGACATAGATATTAATATGCCTATTATTTTGGGCCAACCATTTTTACCTATAGGTAGGATCTTGGTGGATGTTGAAAGTGGGAGTCTAAAATTTAGGATCAATAATGAAGAGGTGAGTTTCAATATTGAGAAAGAACTAAGAAAGCCTGATGACTTCCATGTAAATACCACTATTGATATGGTGGATGAGGCTATGCAAGATCTTTTAGAGTTATCTTACTAAGGAGCTGACACACTAGCTGAAATTTAGTTTGAATTGTATCGAGGAAGATGTGAATGATTGTGATGAAGTGGTGGCTGCAATAATGAAGGCTGGAAGTCACTCAAGAAACCTAGCCAAACTTGATATAGATTTGAAAAATCGTGAAACACAACCAGCAAAGCCATCTATTAAGGAACAAAAAAAACTAGAGCTGAAAGAGTTACGAAATAACTTGCAATATTCCTTTATGGAAGACAATGATACATTGATGGTGATTGTAGCAGCAGGGCTGCATGAAAAGCAAATTAAAGTTCCAGTTGAGGTACTCAATAAACACATTAAAAGTATTGGTTTGACAATTGCCGACATTATGGGCATTCCTTCAGGAATCTTCACCTACAAAATTAAATAGGTTGAGGGTTGCAAGCCCAGTGTTGAACATCAACATCGGCTCAACCCACCAATGCAAGAGGTGGTCAAAAACAAGAAAATTAAGTTGTTGGATGCTAGCATGATATACTCAATTGTAGATAGAAATTGGGTAAGTCGAGTCTAGTGTATGCCCAAGAAGGGAGGAATCACTATGGTTCAAACAAGAAGGGGCAGTTAATATCAACACAGCCGGTGACTAGATGGCGAATTTGCATGGACTATTAATAGCTAAATGCATCAATAAAAAAAGATCATTTCCAATCACCCTTCATGGACCAAATGTTGGATAGATTGGTTGTGAGGGGTGGTACTGTTTACTTGATAGATATTTTGGGTATAATCAAATATATGTAGCCCTCGAAGATCAACAAAAAACCATCTTTACTTTCCTTTAAGGTACATTCACTTTTAAAAGAATGTCATTTGGGTTATGTAATGCCCCTGATACATTTCAAAGGTGTATGTTGTCCATTTTTGCCAACATGGTTGAAGATTAAATAGAGGTGTTTATGGATGATTTCTTAGTAGTGGGTGATACTTTTGATTAGTGCTTAGGTCATTTAAAAAAGGTGTTGTAGAGGCGTGTTGAAACAAATACGGTGCTCAACTGGGAGAAGTGTCACTTCATGGTCAAAAAGGGAATTGTGTTAGGCACAAGATTTCGAGGAAAGAACTACAAGTTGATCAAGCCAACATTGAAGTAATTGCAATGTTTCTTCCATCGATTTCAGTCAAGGGAATGCAAAGTTTCTTAGGTATGATGAATTTTATAGAAGGTTCATAAAAGACTCTGCTAAAATTGCTAGCCCCATGTGCAAGCTATTAGAAAAGGAATCACATTCTATTTTCAACACTACATACTTGGAAGTCATTTGAAACTCTCAGATAGAAATTGATTGAAGCTCCAGTGATAATTTCTCCAAATTGCTCTAAACCGTTCGAGGTGATGTGTGAGGCAAGTAGTGTGGTCTTTGGGGAAGTGCTAGGCCAAGGAGTTGGGAAACCCCATGAAGTTTATTATGCTAGCAAGATATTTAATACAACTAAGAAAATTATACAGTGACAGAGCAGGAGTTGTTAGCTATAGCGTACACGTTTGAAAAATCTCAAGTGTATCTCCTAGGTAAAAAAGTTGTCGTTCACACTGATCATGCAACACTTTGCTATCTGATAGCGATGAAAGTTGCTAAAGCAAGACTTATCTAGTGGGTACTGTTGCTGAAAGAGTTTGATTTTGAGTTGAGAGATAGAAATGGCTAGGAGAATCAACTAGCGGTTCATCTGAACATACTTGAATCGCCAAACAATCTTGTTGAAGAGGAGGAAATCTCTAATAATTTTCCCGAGGAAGCAGTGATGCAATTAGCTGTGGTGGCTACGCCTTGGTATGCTAAATTTTCAAATTACTTTGTTTGTGAAATCATTCTAGATTTTTCCAATCCCTAGCAGAGGAGAAAGTTTTTGCATGATGTGAAGAAATATTAATGGGATGAGCCATATCTCCTTAAAGAGTACTCGGATAACATGATCCGAAGATGAGTTCCTTAGTCGAGAAATAGAGGCTATTCTAGAAGAATGTGGTTCCTACTGGCCATCATAGGGGTTATACAGACTACATCTACAGTATTGCAAAGTGGCTATTATTGGCCAACCTTGCAAAAAGGTGCTCATGAATTCGCCAAGGCATACCCAAAATGCCAATTGCGAGGAAATATCTGAAGAAGACATGAATTTCCACTTTCCCCCAATCTTAGAGTTAGAAGTATATGATGTGTGGGTGGTAAATTTCATGTCATCTATCTATTACATATCAAAGAGGGTTGATGCAGTGGCCTCACCAACTAATGATAGCAAGGGAGTAGTGTAGTTCTTAAGGCGAAATATACTCGTTCAATTTTGTACTCCTTGAGCCATCCTTACAGATAGGGATCCCATTTTTGCAATAGAATGTTTAGATCATTATTGAGTTAGTATGAGATAAAGCAGAGGATAACAACCCTATATCAACACCTAAAAATGGGAAGGAGGAAGTATCGAACAAAGAGATAAAAATGAGCTAGAAACAACAGTGAATGGGGGTAGGAGTGATTGGCGCACGTAGGCTTGACAATGCCTTATGGGCCTACCATACCGCTTACAAGGCTGCTATTGGAATCTTCCCCTTATAAACTTGTGTTCAGAAAGGCATGCCACTGGCCTGTCAAATTAGAGCATCGAGCTTTATGGGACCTTAAGAAAGTAAACTTTAAATCTAACAAAGATCTAGAAGCTAGACCGACCCAAATCCATTTGCTGGATAAGTATAGGTTGAGAGCTTATGAAAGTTCAGACTTTTATAAAGAAGGAATGAAAAGATGATACGATCAGAAAATTTTTAAAAGGGAGTTCATTGAAAGGGAAATGATGATGCTATATAACACCAGAATGTATTTATTTTCCAGGAAAGTTTGATCAAGGTTGCTAGGTCCATTTAGGGTGATTGAGGTACTTGTTAATCGAGTGGTAGAAGTTGAAAACCACAAGAATAATAAATTCAAGAAAAAGGGATAGAAGCTAAAGATGTATTATGGAAAACCACTAAATGTCCGGGTGGTTCATGTCATGTGTGTTAGTAGTGCTTGATTGTAACGGACATCATCATGACACAATGTTAACTCAGGCACTTCTTAGGAGATAACCCAAGTGACTAGTGGAATTATAATAATGTGTGCTGATGGTTGCAAGTTTTGTTGAGAGATGAAATAAGGGAAGAAAAGCAAAGTTCCATGAACAAATTGATGGAATGCCAATTAACATTGAGGGCCTCAACTTTGATCGCTTTTTGGGTCAAACACTAGCCTTGGAGTTGCTATTGATTTCAGTAGTCTAAGGATCCAGTCAGTGCATCGCCAAGTAGAATGGGCGACAACCTGATTGCCCTCCTTCTAACTCATCATTAGGCTCCTCGGCTTTTGTCAAATTTGGTGAACTCCTAGAAAATTCAATATATCACCAAATTAGAAAGGTGATCTTGAAATTGGCCATACTCTATCACCTTTGAAAAGCCCTAAAGTGCTGCAACATTTGGAAAACTTGGCTAAATTTGGTGTATTGCCGAATAAAGTAAGTGATGATGATCTTGATCCACTTTAAAGTCAATTTATGGAGTGAGTGATTGCGGAATTGGGAGATGACATTGCTAAACTAGTGTACCATCGAAGACAAATTGTGACACCTGGTTGTCCCATGTTTTAGTCCATAGGGCCAGCTTCTAGAGAAGGTAAGAAGGATGATCGGATGTGCAAATAGCAAATCACTGCTGACTACCCTCAGTAGCAGGGAACAATTCTCATGACCCAAGCCTAGTGCCTAGATTTGACACCGCGAATAATATCCCGCAAGGACCTAAACAAGCCTTTGAGCATATCAATTACACATCCTTGGTTGCGGAAGCAAAGTAAACGACAACAAAAGATATAAATAATGAGAAATGGGAATAAGGGAAGTCTTTCAATATAAAAAAATCTTAAGAGTCAATCTTATAAAATAAATAAATCATAATATTCCAACAATACCTCTAAACATAGAATAGAGTGGGGGCCAAGACACTATTCGAGCTCACACTCATAATGTCAAATGTTCAACATAAAGAAGACTTAGAAATAACAAGAGTAAAGTAGATAGTGTCCTCGAACTTGAGGACTCACCAAGCTTGTCTTTGAATATTCTCTCTAGCCACGTGGAGGATGATCAAGAAGAGCTCCAATTCCTACATGGTGACATCATTTAGCCATAAAGTATGTGTTAGTATGGTTGAATGTACTACGTATGTAGGATATAATGCAACAAGTCATAAGCCAACATATTCAAAATGCATAGTAAAAGGCAATAGATAAGCATAATCTCAATATGCCATGCATGATCAATGCTTGAAGTAAAACATGCTTGTAAATCATTCAACTTAATACATGTGTGGGAAGAGACCTCAACTAACAAAGAATAAGACCAAGCAAGCTACAACTTGGAATCCCGATGATTGCCCCTAACCAGTAAAGAGGTGGTCTACTTGCCAAGGTAAACCATACTTCACCTTATGGGAGCCCATCCCATTTCGGAGAAGTAACCTTCCTTACAAGAACTCATCCCATTTCAGAAAGGATTTCATGAGAAACTTTGACTTACTGGAGCCCATTCCATTTCCAAATTAATTTCAAGAGAAATTGCACTAAATTGATCCACTAGTATAGTAAGGGTATAACATAATCCTATGTTGTCACATAGTTCAAGGAAAGAGAGGAAACCCTTCATCCATGGGTGGTAAGTCTAATTCCACGGAATACTTATAAATAATACTTTAATAACTTGCAATAAACATGGGATCATGACGCTCTTAAACATACTTGACCTCTAATGGTGATCCTAACTTGGAACATGAGAATAGATCATCATCAAACATTACCCTTGCATTGACATCAAAGGCAAACAAGAGGTAAAATCTTGATAATAGGGCTTAAATTCATACTCATAAATTATTTCATGAAGTCATAACATACTTGATAGACCATATTCATCATGAAGTCACTTGACTTATAAATGTGTAATAGACCGTCAACCACTTGAGAATCCTTGTCAAGATATTTTATTGAAGACATGGTGGGTGTATATTACTAGTTTGAAATCATACAATTCAAAAGTAAAATAATATGGGAAAACTCAATGTAAATCAACCCACCAACTCATGCAAGATACTTTGAAATCCATCATCAAATCTCATAATAGATCATAGTTTCAAAGCTCAAAACATGCATAGTCTGAATAGGTAAAACCACTTCATAGTATAAGCTTGAAGTAGATAAACATGCATATTCAATCAACATTTCATGAAACTCCAACATAATTTGTAATCAAAATCCATAATAAAAGATACCAATAGAAGATAGAACTTGGAAACATGCACTTTTCATTAAAAAGAAAACAGATTGGGCTCCATGAGTAAAAGGACCAAATGGATGGAAACTCGCATACCTACATTTTGGGGATTCCATGATCTAGACATGAAGGAGACTTGGAACTTGAATAGAGTTCTTAAGATCCAAAATTATGTTTGAGATACTTGAATTTGGATGAAATATTTGGTTAAGTGTTAGAGAGGGTTTTGAGAGGGTTTTGAGTGATATAGAGTTGAAAAATGGCTAAGGGGCTATGAACCCAAGACTCTTGGGCTGAAACTAAACTTTCAGGAAAAAATAATACCGATCCGTGTCCCCGCGACCAAGGCGTAGATTGCCACTAGAATTAGAAAAAATTGAAAAATTATTTTTCACTATGGTTGCTCCAAAATTAGAGTTATGCCTATTTCCCACTCAATGTTTTCCCCTAATCAAGAATATGAAGTCGAATTTTTTGATATCACGTATAGATTTTGAGATATATAGAAATTATATTTATGGCTATTTTCGAGGAACATTTTGGGGCATTTCAGCAGTAACACAGAAGTCAAAGAGTCTCTTAACTCTTTTTCTTAAATTTTCATTAATCCTCCTTTTGCTTTTAATCTTCCCATTTCCCTCTTCCTAAACTCACCGTCCACACACACTACACTTCAGCTATGGCTCTTTTCTTCTTTTCTTTTTGTTGCAATCGATGTGTCCAACTTCACCAAAATCTTTCTCATTGCCATTGTTACTGTGTGGAGCTTTAGGTACATTGCTTTGCTCTTAATAAATTTTGTATTGTTGTAGAAATAGGATCAAGAGGTTTAAAAATCTATGTAATTCATGTTTTAGTATCTGCAAGATGGATGCTTTTGACTTGTTGTAGTGAGGCCTAATTTTATTGATCTATGGGGTGAAGTCTTAGTTGACCTAGTTGGAATTGAGCAATTTGAACTTGCCCTGTGATAGATT
Source organism: Solanum ossicruentum (assembly GCA_025774065.1). Lineage (NCBI taxonomy): Eukaryota > Viridiplantae > Streptophyta > Magnoliopsida > Solanales > Solanaceae > Solanum > Solanum ossicruentum. The sequence goes on along the minus strand of JAOTQR010101435.1, from coordinate 28,374 downwards.
GAGTGATGTCATCCTTAAGGGAAAGTCGTCATTTCACCAAAATGATGCTTTAAAAGTAACGCTTGTTTAGGTGTTGGGTTGTGTGGTAAACATCTTTTTGGCTTAAGGGATGTGAGATTTTGGTTGCCGTTCTTCATTTGAAGTTTCTAATTTGACCAATGAAAACTTCCTGGTAATACACCAACTATACTCATGCATCACCCTTGAGTAAATCCTTTTGAATGATTATTTTTGCTATAATTTGCAATGAGAATTTTGATCATCACCTAATATGCCAACACTTTCCCTTTTGGTTTCTGCAATATTTGGCGAAGGCCATTTATAATGCCTATATTTGTTGTCGATTCGCTAAGTAAGATGCATGGGGCTAAATGACCTCAAATGCCCTAAGAACTTTGTTGAAGTCGTCACCTATTATTTGTTCTCACATTATTGGCTAGCCATGCTTGTCAAGTAAAATGCAACTGAAGTCTTCAATAAGGAAGGGTGTGATGCGATTTGGGAGGAAAAGGGGCACCCTATGCCCTCAAATTCTCAGGCATTTAGGGCCCCTTGAATGTAGAAAGAAAGTGTCCATCCTCAAAGGATCACCAAGGAATGTAACCTCCAAGGACAAGTCAAGGAAAAACATCAGCCATAACCCATTTAGGAAGATTAAGGGTAATGTTTTCAAGAAGAAATGTAAGGCTATGGAGGGGCCTCATGCAACAATGGCTGAGAAGGATAGAGAGAAGACTTTGGACGATTAGTTTGAGGATAAGAGGGCAAAGAACATAGAAAGTAGGGAAAGAAATTCACTAGCATACAATAAGCCACCCATGGAGGAATCCCAACAGATCCGAGGTAACCCGACATAGTTGAGCTCCCTTCTATTCTAACCTTAGTGTATCATGATATACATTAGGGGGATTCGTTAACTCAATTCTCCATTTTTGATTTTTGATTCTAGTTAGCCTATATCAAGGACTATGTTTCTTTTCTGGTGGGGGGTGAGTTATTTTTTATTTTTATTCATATTGTATATAGAGTTGGTAGTTTGTATTTTTGATGGTTAAAGTACAATTATTCCATTAGTTTGGTTTGTACATAGTTTTGATATTGAGTTGTAACAAAGTAATATCTGTTTTGCTATTTTTACTTTTAGTATTTGTTTTACTATTTTCGCTTTTATTTTTTCTTTTTTAGTTGAAATATGGATGAATAATTGCAAATGATGTTCTTGACTTTTGGGGAACCCAATGAATATTTAAACGACCTCAAAAAGTGCCCAAAAAGATGCCTCGGAAGTGCCCGAAATCTTATTTTTTATATATCAAAAAATTCATTTGTTATTTTCAAAATCCAACTTCATATTCTTGTTCAAGGGGTCCAAATTAGAGGGAGAAGGGTCTAACCCCGATTTTAGAGCAACTAAATCGAATTATGAATTTTTCAAGTGTGCTGAAAATAGTAGGGATTCTCTTTTGGGTCCAAGGCTTTAATTCTTGGGACTAGACCCTCCCATGCATCAAAGAACCTAAACTTAACCGTATGTCTCCCTCATATCACCCTAAACATTCCCCAATATCCTCTCAAACACTTAGACTCATATTTCACCCTAAATTCGTGTCCCAAAACTCAAGACCAATCTTAAGTTTTTCTTCAAGGATTTCAGCAGGATTCAAGTCTCCATCTTTAATCTCTGTCAAAGGTTCTCCAAAGCTAAGGTATGTGGTGTTGAACCATTGGGCCCTTTCACCCATGGTGCCTAAGCCTCTTTTTTACTAATATTACCTGAGTTAAAATTGATTTTACATGTGGATCTTGTATATTGAGAAATTTACTGCACAATGATTTTAGTTCATGAAAGCATGGTTGTTTTAGCATATTTTGAGCTCTAAATCTAGGATATAATGTTGGATTTGATGAGGGATTTTGATGTGAATGTCTTGGGGGTGTTGGAAGGTGTTAATTGATGGTTTTACTATAGATTTGCTTGCGTGATTTAATCTCTAAATTGCATGGTCTTTTACCCTCATTACATCCCCAAGTATTAGATAAAATGTCCGGCTAGGGTTACATAAGGAATTGAAGGTCCAATGCATGTCTTATAAGTTGAATGATGTTATGATGATTATATAATGATGAAATAACGATGGAATGATGATGATATGGTTGCAGGCATATGATGTATAATGAGGAGAGGAAGTGTAGGTACATGATGACTTTGTGGTGATGATAGGGATGCCTATATGAGTTGTTTTCCTGGAGAAGTACCAGTGGTGTTAAGTTGTTGTTGGGTTCTTATGTTTGTTTTATTCTTGGGAAAATAAGGAATTCTTTCTTGATGATTGAAATATAACAGTTTGATGAGCTAGTTCTATGAAATGCTTAATCCGAAAAGGGACAGGCTCCCATAAGGAATGTGACTTAACTTGAAAAGGGACGGGCTCCCATAAGGAATGTGACTTAACTTGAAAAGGAATGGGCTCCCATATGGAATGTCACTTAATCCAAAAAGGGATGGGTTCCCGTAAGGAATGTCACTTAATCTGAAAAGGGACGGGCCCCGTAAGGAAGGTCACTTAATCCAAAAAGGGCTGGGCTCCTGTAAGGAATGTCACTTAATTTGAAAAGGAACGGGCTCCCATAAGGAAGGTCACTTAATTCAAAAAGGGACATTATCTCGTAAGGAAGATCACTTAATCTGAAAAGGGACGAACTCTCGTAACGAAGGCCACTTAATACAAAAAGGGACGGGCTCCCGTAAGGAAGGTTGCACCTCCAAAAGGTCTTATGTTATGTCAGTTAACGTTTCTTCCAACTCTTATATATTATGATCTATGTAAGATGAAAGACTTGAAAAGTATAGTTTATGTAAGCGTTGGTCATATATGTCATTTTTTTATTATGCTATCTATTGATTATTATTACGCATTTTGATTATGATGCCTATCTCTTGTTGCACTGCATCCCACATACTTCATGTATTCAAACATACTAACATATAATCTATGCGTATATGATATGACCATGTAAGAACCTGAGCCCCGCTTGAGCAACTCCACCCACGTGGCTAGTATGGTTTCACTAAAACTTATTGGTGATTCCTCCATTATGGGGACGTTGGTCTACGTTTCTTATGTTATGTATTGATCCCTTCTTCTTTATTGTTTTTTTGACTATGAGAGTGAACCCGATTACTTTGCCTTTGCCCCCTCTAAGTATCTAGAGATGTTATTAGACAAGTTATGTATTACATTTGAGCTTTGACTCATTTTTGTTATTTAAGTGTTAAACTCTCCCTTTCTCCCTTAGTTCCATTTCCCCTTGTTCATGTTTCTTATGATGTTTTATATTGGTTCGCGACCAAGGATGTGTAATGATATGCTATGAGGCATATTCAGGGTTCCTTCAGGTTGCGTATTCACCGGTAATGTCTAGGACCTAGGCTTGGGTCATGAAAAAGATGGTGTCAGAGCACTAGGTTGATACATCCTCAAAGTCAAACACACCGCATCAATTAAATTCTTATTCATAGATGTGTGGTGCACCACAACTATGAGTAGGAGGCTATGAGACATTTTAGAAAATATTTTTCTTCTTCATGTTATAAGTCATGCCATAGAGTTGGAGTAAGTTTTCCCCCTAGCGATTGTTCTTTACTATGATAGATCATGTCGAACATAAGATAAAGAAGGGCATACACTCCTGAGGAGAAGTCAACCAATGGGGGAGCTTTAGGATGCTCTCACCTTGCTTGCGCAAGTTGTGGCTAACCAAGCAAATCAAGGGGCCCAAGACCCTCATGCTCCTACACTGGCCTCTCATGTGATATACTTCATAAGAATGAATCCCCCGGAATTCTATGGGTCAAAGGTTGATGAGGACCCTCAAGAGTTCATTGATGAGGTCTACAAAATATTGGCTATTATTGGTGTAAGGTTAGAAGAAAAGGCAGAGTTGGCGGCCTACCAACTCAAAGTAGTAGCACAAATATGGTACAATCAATGGAAGGAAGAGAAGGGAGTCAGCTATGTGGTGCTTCAGGAAGAGTTCAAGGTGGCTTTCCTTAATCAGTTCTTCCTTCTTGAGATTAGGGAATCTAAATTGGTGGAATTCCTATATTTGAGACAAGGGTCAATGAGTGTGAGGGAGTACGCCCTCAAGTTCTACCAACTTTCAAAGTTTGCTCCTAACTTGGTTGTCGACCCTAGGTCTACAATGATTAAGTTCGTGATAGGGGTGTCCTACCTAGTGAGTGAAGAATGTCGGTCCACTAGGTTGACTAGGGACATGGACTTGTCCAGGTTGATGACCTATGCCGAACAAATAGAAGAGGAGAAGTTAAGGAAGAGGAGGAATAGAGAGGCCAAGAGGGCCCGTATTGATGGTAAGTTTCAAGGTCCGGTTCCATCAAGGCCAAGGGTCTTCCAATGCTCTTAATGGAAGGATGGCTAATGATAACCCAAGATGCCAAGGTGGTAATAGTGAAGGGCCCTAGCCCAAGTGCCCTACGTGTAGTAAAAACCATTGTGGACCATGTTGGAGGAACTCAAGTGCTTGCTTTGGATGTGGTAAAATAGGTCACAGGGTTGTTGATTGTCCCCATGCTCAAACCAAAGGTATAGATAGCCTCCCTCAAGGCCAAGGGAATGTTCCTAGGCAAACTAGGTTCTATGTTCTTCAAATGAGGCAAGATGTGGATGAGGCACCCAATGTTGCTATCGGTATGTTAAAGTTTCCTTGGCTTTGTTATGTATGCATTTTAGGACTGGTGTGCCACTATTTCTGCTCTACTCTTTTTGGTTGCTAGTGGGGGCTTCTTGTTTGACAAAGTGTGGTGCGGATCTTTGGTGTCTATTCTTTTTATTGGGTACATTGTTGCTAGGAGATTCATAGGTGTTTTTCCATGCTCATATTGCATTAGGTCTTGTCTTGTGGCTTATTGGAATTGATCTGGTGGATTTTGATATGGTACTTGGAATGTGATAGTTGCATGCATGTTGTGTCTCCTTTAGTGGTAGGACCCGTAAGGTTGTAATCTGATGGGTAAGGATGGTCGACCTATCTGGTCAACTAGGATGGGTTAGTTACTTCTCTAAGATTGATCTTTGATTCAAGTTTTGTCCCCAAGTGAGGATGAGGATAGGTGATATCCCTAAGTGTCCTTTTCGGACTAGGAATGAGCATTTTGAATATTGGTAGAGTTGTTTGGTTTTCTTATGCATCTGTTATGCTTATGGGTTTCATGAATAGGGACTTAAAACCCTACATTGATATGTTTATGATGGTCTCTAATGAGGAGGTATTGATTTGTTTAGAGCTTGTGAATTATTTGGGGGTAGTTTTGCATGTCTTGGATGGTGAGGGGATTGGTTACTAAATATGATAAGTATGAGTTATGATCACAAGAAGGTTGTTAGAACTCCTTAGGGATTATGGCATGAGTGTGCATTGGTTTTTCCGGTAAGGCAAGTGTTATGTTTGATGCTCTAGTTAGCATTGTATATGTGGATAATAGTAGTAAAGAGATGCCTAGTGGAGTCCATTGGTTAGTTAGATTGGAAGATAGGTTGAGGTAAGTAGAGCATGGTGGTGTAGCATTCTTGATGGTTCCAAATCTTCTTTGGTTAGGAGGTCTATATTAGGCAAGTCCTTGATCCCACCTTATTAGAGTTGGAGGTTTTGGGTGAAGAGACGGTAGAGTGGAGGTTATCTCTTAAGTGGGAGATGGCAGCTTATGGAAACAAGTGGAATAGTTGTGGTTAAGTTTGACAAATGAGTTATGGTTTTGATGTCCTTTTAGGGAGTAGAAGAAGTTGGTAAGGTTTTATATGGATGAGATTTTCCAAGGGATATGATTATGGTTTGTTCGATTCATCATATTTCTATGTTGAGGAGATGTGTTGGTGGCTCTAGTGCTACAGAACTTTTTATGATTATGGGTGATGTGTAGGATAAGTTGGCTTAGAAGGAGGCCTCGGTGGAGGTGTTGGATGGATGACTGGAGAGGTTGATTGATGAGGAGGTAGTGTTCGTCAAGGTCCTTTGGAAGAGTCTTCTATTCGCATGTGTTTCTCAGAGAGCCTATGCGGGCATGGAGAAGAAATATCTGTATTTCTTTAATTCTATTCAAGCTTATGGTGACATGTCAAGTCCTTTCTATAATCCCAAGTCGTATGTTTTAGCCCTTATGTCATTCATATGCATTCATGTTTAAGTTGGCAAGTTTATGTTGATTTTACAATTATGTCGAGGTTTTGAAAATGGTTTTTTAAAGAACATTGTTGCATTCTTGTTAGGAATAATCTCTTTATGATTACTCTTCTCTTGGATGTTCTTTGACATTCAGGGATGAATGTTCGCAAGGGGGAGATGTTGAAACATCAGCAAAAAGTGCCCTAAAACGTGCCTTAGAATTGCCTGGAATCTTGTTTTCCATATATCTAAAAATTCATTTGTTATTTTAAAAATCCGACTGCATATACTTGTTCAGGGGGTCCAAATTAGGGAGAAAAAGGTCTAAACCCAATTTTAGAGCAACTGAATCGAATTATGAATTTTTCAAATGAGCAGAAAACAGTGGGGATCTGCATCTGAGGCGCCCCAGTGTTATTTCAGCCAATTTTCTGTTTTGGGTCCAAGGCTGTATGTCTTGGGCCTAGACCCTCCCATGTGTGAAAATACTTAAACATAGCCTTATTTCACCGTTATATCACCCCCAAACATTCCCCAATATCCTCTCAAAAACTTAGACTCATATTTCACACTAAATTCAAATCCCAAAACTCAAGACCGATCTTAAGGATTTCATTCAAGCTACAAGTCTCCATCTTTAATCTCTTTCCAGAGTTCTCCAAAGCAAAGGTATGTGGTGTTGAACCATTGGGCCCTTTCATCCAAGGTGTCTAAGCCTCCTTTTTACTAATATTTCATGATTTAAAATTAATTTTAAATGTGGGTCTTGTATATTGAGAAATTTACTGCACAATGATTTTAGTTCATGAAAGCATGTTTTGAGCTCTAAATCTTAGATCCAATGTTGGATTTGATGAGGGGTTTTGATGTGAATGTCTTGGGGGTGTTGGAAGGTGTTGATTGATGGTTTTACTATAGATTTTCTAGCTTGATTTCATGAATTAATTGCATGGTCGTTTAACCCCATTACACACACCCCAAGTGTTTGATAAAATGTCCGACTAAGGTTACTTGAGAATTGATTATCCAATGAATGTCTTATGAGTTGAATGATTTTATGATGATACTATGATGATAAAATAATGATTGAATGATGATCAGATAGTTGTGGACATATGATGTATAATGAGGAGAGGAAGTGTAATTATATGAGAATTTGTGGTGATGATAGGGATATTTATATGAGTTGTTTTCATGGAGAAGTACCTATTGTGTTGCATATTGTCGTTCGGTTCTTATGTTTGTTTTATTCTTGGGAAAATAAGGAGTTCTTTCTTGATGGCTGAAATGTAATGGTTTGATGAGCTAGTTCTATGAAATGCTTAATTTGAAATGGGATGGGCTCCCATAAGGAATGTCACTTAACCCGAAAAGGGACGGGCTCCCGTAAGGAATGTCACTTAATTCAAAAAAGGAAGGGCTCCTATAAGGATGGTCACTTAATTCGAAAAGGGATGAGCTCCCATAAGGAATGTTATGAGGCTTGTTAAGGGTTCCTTCGGATTCACCATTAGCCTGTCACATCTAGTTCCTAGGCTTGGGTTGTGACACATATATGAAAGTCATTCTATTGCTAATATCGTGTCTCTAGTCCTTAGCAATCCCAAAATAGATGTTCCATATATTTTATTCGAATGGTGCCACGGACGAGGAGCATGTACTCATTCACTATGTAGTGCTTTTCTTGATAAATCAATCCATGCATAGATTTGATTCATCTTGAGTTGACTGTGTGAGCAATTGAGCTAGGACATACGATGATCAAAAATTGCAAGTGTGTTGCCATTGATTAAATGTGAATTCATTTTGCCAATGTGGGATTAGGAATTTTGTTGCAATGCATGTTTTACAACATCTAGAACTTGCTCGACTTGTTTTGAGGATTAACTTGGTTGATTCAAGAATAGGAAAGGATCTTAGGCTTTATTTTTGGTTCCATTATGTTTATTTAACCATAGTGACATCCTTAACAATGAAATGAGTCCCTACTGTAGCCCCTTGAGCCTTGACTCATGCTTGTGAAAGATAATTCCTTTTTATTCCCTACCAATTCATCTTTGAGCTTGAAATGAACTAAGTTGTGGTCAAAGGTTAAGTTAGGGGTGTTAGTAGAAAGAAGAGGATGTCTCCTATAGAAGAGTCAAGAAAGGAAAAAAAAGAAAGAAAGAAAGTGAGGAGTCATAGAATTGAATGAAAGCAACGAAAAAGTGAACATATTGTTCTTGTGAAAAAGTTGAAAGAAGTGCTTGAAATTGAGGACTCTCCAAAAATTGTGAAAAAAGTGTGCACAGAAGGGAGATACTTAGGGTGATAAATCATAAGCAAAAGAGATGTCAAAAAGGGAAGAGTAGAAGAGGACCAAAAGAACCTTTCAACCTTAAAAGAACATATAGAGTTTAAGGAGGGATGCATCACTACTGTCCATATGCTATCCCACCCAACCTTAGCCCTACATTACTATCCTAGCAAAGTTCTTTGGGATCTTAGTCCAGAAGAAAGTCAAGTGAACTCCTATTGGAAATAAGTTCAAGTCTATGGGTTGAAGCTTACATGTTATTTCTCAATTGAGAGAGTGAGAGTTGAAAAAGATCCTTTGAAAATAATGTCATAATCTTGTGTGTTAAGTATCTTCTTTGGTGTGAGGGCAAATGGTGATGCCTTTAGGCAGTGATCAGTAGCTACATGAGCAATTATGAGCATATCCATGTTTGATTACTCCTTGGTCGTCTCTTAAGGCTTCAAAATCACGTAAGTAGTTTGTGAACATTTGAAAAGGGATGAAAGAGGTTAAACTTTTATGTTTCTCCCTGTGGTGTTGATTGCAAATTAGATAATTTGATGGATTGATGTTTGATTTGCTTGAGGTCAAGCAAAGTCTTAAGTTTGGGGTTTTGATGAGTCTATATTTTGATGTCATTTTGGCGCTAGTTTACAAAGAAACATTAGCCTTATTGTGCTATTAATTCCTATCTCTAATGAATATGCATGTGTTATGTTAGGAAATGGGATTAAAAGCGCACAAACAGACAATAGTTGGCAAAATCATAAAAAGGGAGCAAAAGTGGAAAATGGTGGAGAAAAGTGGCATTGCCTATACAATTAGCGATCTTCTAATCACCTAGAGAGACCGCCTAACATTGTCGCAACCAAGGTTCAATATCAAGTTAGGAATGTGATCACAATCAATGTCACAAATCATATTCGGTGCACCACCTAATGACACAAGAGATTGCCTAAGGTTGTAGGACCGAAAGCCCCAAAACCTTGAGAAAAAGGTAATGTGATAGGAACTTCAGTGAATCACCGAATTGAATCAGCAAAGTGAAGAACTAACGCCTAATTCTATAGTAGATAAAGATGCAGAGGAAATCGGTCAAGTGCACATTCGACATATCGCTGTAGTGCTCGGGGATGTTAGCCTTGACCGCCAAATGACAATTCATAGCACAATCTCTCACACTTTTGCACAGATTATATAAACAATTCACAAAGGATATTGTACATATCATATCAAAACATATTCTTCTTCTATGTTTTACATAGACAATATTACATATGACTTCCCTTTTTTAGAGTATAAAGGTTTTTAGGGCGTTTAAGCTTTGCAGAAGTGAAAATGGAGTACATTGACTAGTGATAATTAACTATTTTTATTTAATCATGTTTCCCATGACAACAACTATTCTATTTGGCATCAAATCTTTAATTTCTAGCATCTATGGCTAAAAACCCAAATGTTGGAGGTGTGCTATTGACATGTGCTCTTAATTTATCTATTGGATCTTTGATATTTTGACTTATTTGAACATGATTTGAGTGAATTTACATTCATTCCTATTTTTAATCTATAATTTCAAGGTTGTAAACTTGAGGTTTACTTTAGATCTCTTATTATTGCCTTAGCCCGAAAGATTAGAGTGCAGAATGGATGGAATGGCTGGAAACCCTTCAGGTTTCAGTTGAAGTCTACAACCATGGATTCAATGGGCAAGGTAGAGGTTTTGCTGAGACTTCTTAGGCCAAGCGTGTCAACGGCGGTCCATATATGACTTCGTAATTAAATCATATGAAACACTCGTGTGACATAGCTTAACATGGGTTATAAGTAACCTAGCCTATTCACTCATTATCAACTTGTTTAGTCAAATATTTAGACCCAGATGGTAAATCAATTCCCAAATTTGCACATCCCCAACATCTTTCCTTATTTGCTGATTAAATTGTTAATTAGATATCATGTAATTTTATTATTGCTTTCTCATTATTACAAGCCCCTGGATCCTACAGTTTCGTAGTCTAATGAATGGCCTCTATCTTGAACTATGATTCCTTGTTGGATTCGACTCCAACCTCTCAGTTGTCTTATCATACTGATGATGATTGCCCCTATTTCCTTTGAGTAGTCGGGTTAAGAAACATCAGAGGAGTACCTTCACCAAGAAAGTTGAATGAATTCCAAGATCCTTTGGTCTCTTTATCCTCTCATGAGAAAACAAATACCCATGCGAAGTTCCAATATGTTATCAACATGTTGGCTCCAAGTCATGATCGACCAAGCTAGCCAAGGTGTCGTTGCTCTACCCAATTCTTGATATATAGGGTAAGGGTTTTTTTAGGATGAAACTTCCTGAATTATATGGTTTAAAGTTGGAGGAAGATGCCCAAGAGTCTTTTGATGAAGATCACAAGATATTGGCCATGAAGTGTCTCCGGCGGAAAAAGTAGAGTTGCTGGCCTACCAACTCAAAAGGGGGTTTCAAGTGTAGTTTACCCAATGGAAATATAAGAGGGTGAATGAAGACCTAGATGGTTGGGATACTTTCTTTAAAGACCCGACCAGGGGTATATTTATCACACAACGAATGAAATACTTGTAGGCACCTCACCTAAGCTATCTTAAGCATTCATAGGCATAATAACTTAAAATATTGGAAGAAATAAGGGAAAATGGACTATGAACCTTTATAAGTGATGAGGCAACCTTAAAAAGTAATAAGAATAACAAATATACTTTGACCATAATCATACCAACTCTTTCACAGGTGGATGGAACTGGTACTATTTGTTTTCACCAATAAAAATGGCTCGATAGATGTGCAACATAGAAAGTAAAAGTGCTAAAGGGACCATAAAGATTATCACTATAACCAAAGTAGAATAGATGAAATCACATGTCCTTGAATTCAATTCTCTACGCTCTCAGAAGATGCATCATATCTTGCTCTAAGCCAAATATTTCAGTGGAACACTTCTTTACTTTCTAAATACATTATCTGTACGTAACTCATTAACAAGGATCTGAGCTTTTCTGTTCCAACCCCTTTAAGTATGAGAGGTAATCGAATGAACCTTAGTAAACATGCAAATCTGGACAAGTTTCTTAGAAGGTGACTCTATTGCTCAATTTGTAGTATGAAAAAGATCAAATAGAAATTAATATCACCTAGATACAAATTGGATTCAAGTAATAACAAGGAAGAAATAAAGAAGGGAGTTATGCTAAGAACCTATAACCTCTCAAAGAAAAGTATAGGCATTTATGTACCATTCCACAAGACCCTACTAGAGTTGTCCTTGTGTGATAAGATCAATGAACCTAAAGCTCTTTTCATAGTGCTCATATCAAACATTTTTATTCATCTTACCCCTTTCTTTTAATTATACTTTTTTTTTGTTACTCACAATCAACCTGTCTGGTTCTTATACACTCACACACATACTTAATTATCAATACATAAACTTAATTATCAAACTCCATATACTCCTCACAATATTCCATCAAGGACATCACTCTTAATACTAACAGAATTTCATAGTCATGCTTCTTATTTACCATTCTCTCAAATTTTTACTAGTATCAAAGTTTTCTTAGCAACACATTATCACCTTCAAATATTTCAAACAATGACTTTCTCTTTTTTTTTTATTTAAGCACGTTTTAATAGATATAAGTCTCACAAAAAGTTGATGACATTTATTTCAAATTTAATAGTACTTTTCTCATCGAGGTAAAGTTATTTAATTATACCTAAAGTCCATTTCATGCAATCTTTTACATATAGAATTTCAACTACCGTCAAATCATCATATACCTCATGCCAACGCTTAGAGAGATTCAGTCACCCTAATAATTCTATATACCATAAGCACATAACCTCTAGTAATCATCAAGTGTCAATGTAACGCATCACAATAATCTATGTATGCATATTTTAATAGTGAAAGTGGAATATGATCCAAGAAGTTACAGACTTTCGTTGGGTGAAATAATGTTTTTGGGACTTTGAAGTTTGGAAACAATAAGGTGTTCATTCCTATTTGATTTTGTAGATGGCCATAATTATAAGATCATTACAATTGCTTAAAGTGTTGGTTCATTGTTTCATAGATATATATAGTTAAGAACTATTGGTAATCATGGTTGACCTCCATTGGTTTCATAACCAGTTGGCTTTAATTTTAATTATTTTTATTTTGTTATCACTTTATAATTTAAGTTTTAGTATATTGAGATAGGTAATTAAATATTAGATTTATTATACTACATGAATATCATCCAAGTTAAATTTTTTAGAAGAATTAAGACTTAACCCTAGATTTGAAATTTAGGAAATTGAATATAGAATTAGGTGAATTTTTAAGTATAGTCTTGACATATAGTAATATGTGTGTCTATGAACTCATGTCCTTATGAATGTAACATAACACCCACTCGTCAACTAATAGAATGAAACCTAATCTCAAGTCCACTCGGTACTAAATCATCCCACAGAATCTTTGAAACATAACATAGAATCATAAGTAGCAATCACATGAGTATCTCAAACCTAGGAGCCACTAAGTGTGAATTGTCCTTTCATCTTAGCGACCTATCTTAAATAACTTTAGGGCAATTGTGAACATTTTTATATCTTTGACAAATCATACATTTAAACTCTTCTTTATTGCCCTAGTAATCTTCATAAATCGTATACAACTTTACTTGAAAACTAGGTTGGCTAGGCTTTTTAAATGGAATAACCATAAAACATATAAAATATGAGGAAATTTCTCTTTTTAAGGACCAATGAAAATATCTATACTTCATGATTATCAAAAAGCATCATTGGGATCATCATCAATAGCTCAAAACATATATATACTTAGTAGAATATCATAGGATATCATGAATAGCATTTAATGACATAAAAAATCATTAAACCATCATAAACACGAATAATATCTTAAAGGAATTTAATGAAAAGGAAAAATATATAAAAAGGAACTTTATGGGTTCAAGGGTACTAATAGATCAACTCAAATACCTTAGGAGACCTTGGGAGAATTGAACCTTGAACTTTGAGAAGAACCTGGAAACCCTAGATCTTTTCTTGCCCTATTCTTGAGAGAGTTTTTGCCTTGGGAATTTTGAGAGTGGAAGAATGAGGGACCTAAGGCTTTACGGCTAGTTTAGTGTCCCTTTTTTGATCTCTAAATGGCATAGTTTAGGAACAAAAATGTCAAAATTAACCTAACAACCCAATATTAAAACTACTGGATTCAACGTATGAAACTCCATTTGTGGGTTGTAGGTCAAACCACAGGCCGTAAGTTCTATTCATCTGCTAACACAACTGAAATTTTTGAAACTAATATTACTGGACTCAAGACCGTTAAACCTTGTTATGACCTATGTAACATCATTCGGGTCATGGTTGGATTCATAGAGTCCTTCTACACTTGGCCATTTTCTATTTTTCTTGGTCTAATTCCATGAGGTACTCGACAGGCCATACAATGATTCACGAGCTATACTGGTAATATGTATGTCATCTTTCAGTGAACTCAAATTTCCTTCATGTCTAATGGTCTCACTCACAACCCTTATACAAACCGTAATATATCTTACAGGCCATCACATGGTCTGTGGATTATCCTATACTTGGAAACTTTCTTCCTTTTCCTAAAGTTCATGTTTGAGGACCAAAGTGAAAGACTTTATAACCACCTGTGGGCCATGAATCACCCCATCCCCCCGTCCTCACCGTCCCCCCCAACAAACTTGACTATATGTCATTTTTGAGGTTAACTTTCTACCCTCTTAGGCTCCTTAACATACCAGCGACAAAATCCAAAGCCTCTTAAACCACGTGATGATAGTGAAGAGTATGGAACCAATTGGTCCTTTGGGCACCTTGAGCTTGCTCACCTTGGCCTTAGGGCCTTGTGCTACCACTTCTTTAATCTCTAGCATGATGGTCGGGCTTCCCACATTCAAAGCAAGCATTGGACCATACTAGACATTTTCCTTTCTGGAGTCTTCCACATTTGGGGGAACTAGGCCTTTGGGGCTTATGAGCAACCCCTTTGTCCTTTGTAGTTTGGGGACAACAAACTTGAAACTTGTTACTACCACTCCTTTGGTGAAAGTAGCTCCAACAATCAACTCGAGCACTCTTGGTCTCTTTTGCCCTCTCTTAGAGCTTCTCCTCTTTAATTTGTTCCGCAAACGCTCATGACCCAAGCCTAGGGCATATATGTGACACGACGAATATGGAACCTGAAGGAACCCCAAATAAGCCTCTTAACTTATTATTACATATCATCAATCGTGGAAGCATATTAAAGACATAAAGAGTAAGAATAGGGGCAAGGGACTAAGGGAAAAGCTTGCATAACATCATAATCAAGAGAGAAAGAGTCAAAGATCATATCATAGATACATAGCACGTCCAACAAACACATCTACTATATAGCAACCGGGCTCACACTCATAGTCAAAGTAGAACATAAAGAAGAGTGTCTCAATACATAATAAGAGAAACATAGATAAACGTCCTCCAAATAGAGGACTCACCAACTAGTTTGAGTAATACAGAAATAGCCACGCAGTGGAAGAAGATTATCAGCTTGGGCATCGGGTCCTACATGGAGATATCATGTAGGCAAGAGTATGTATTAGTACGTTTGAATGTAATAAGTATGTCGGATGCAATACAACAAAACATAGGCATCATAAACAAAATGCATAACAATATGCAATAGGTATACTATAACAATCTGGCATGCATGATCAATGTCTAAGTAAAACATGCTTACGTAACTCATGCTTCTATAGGATATCATATGTGTAGAAGAGACAAAACAAAATTTCCAAAGTACAAACTGCTTGGTAGGTTGATGATGATACCACCCCATCACCCTGGTGGTGAGGTACAAACCCCCATCTAGGTTGATAATGATGCTACCCTATCACCCTGGTGGTGAGGTACATACCACTCACTAGGCTTATGAGTACAAATCCCCTTCTATGTCGATGATGATACCACCCCATCAACCTAGTGGTGAGTTACAAACCCCTCACTAGGTTGATGAGTACAAACCCTCATCTAGGTTATCAAGGCACTAGCCTCTTGATAGGCTATCAAGGTACTAACCCCCCAACAAGGTTATCTGGCTCTAGTCTCCCCCTCTCCGGATCAAGCATGGTCTAATGCAACCCTTTATATAGAATATATGGTATACATAAGTTCATTTAATCATCATAACATCATTCATATCATATCTCATGCTTTGGAGCTTCAATTCCTCAAGAGACCACATCCGTACATTTTATCAAACATTATAAGGTGTGTGGTGCTAGTGTAAAACCATGTAATTCAAGAGTGAAATCATGCTAGTAAATTCAATATAAATTCTCCAATAAATACTTGGTAACACCCTTAAGAAATAAACATCAAAACCTTTCACCAATCCTTTCAATAGATTATAGATTCATAGTTCAAAACATGGTAAAAACAGTTATAATTTCACATGCTCAAACAAAGTGTGCAGTAATTTTCATAATAATCAAGACCTATGAATAAATCACATTTAAACCATGTAATTTCTAAGACAAGGAAGCTTGGGCATCATGGGTGAAAGTAACCCATGAAAGAAACCCATATACCTTAGCTTTGGAGAAACCCTTTGTGAAGATTGAAAATGGAGGCTTCAAGTTTGAAGGAAATCCTTAAATCCGAAAAAGGTGTTGAGTGTTGAATTTAGGAGTGAAAAATATGACTAAGTGTTTCAGTGAGTATTGGGGAATGTTTAGGATGATATGAGGGTGAAATATGGCTAAGTATAGGTAAATACCTATTTGGGAACTCTCAAGCCCAAGACTTAAGTGTCTTGGACCGAAGTCAAAACTTGCAGAATTTTAACACTAGTGCGCGCCTTTGGTGCGTCGTGCAAGGGGCACAAAAACCCCACTACAATTTGACATTTGGACAATTAAAATTGCTAATCATTTTCTCTAAAACATGGTTAGACCCTCTTCCCTTAATTTTGACCCTTGACCAAGAATACGAAGTTGGATTTTTTATATCACACACAGATTTTGAGATATATGAAAATTACAATCTAGGCACTTCCGAGGCACATTTTTGAGAACTTTTTGGGGTCGGTTCAATATCTCCCCGTTGGGAACATTCATCCCCAAATGTAAAAGAGATGTACATGACCGCTGATCATAAGAAAAGCAGGACCAACAAGAATACAAGATTACATTTGAAACACCATTTTCAAAATCTCAAATATAAGTGTAAAATTATCACAAATTTGCCAACTTAAACATGAATACATATGAATGATATAGGGGCTGAAATATAAGTCTTAAAATCCCATAGGGGACTTAGAATAAGTACATTGGGATTAAGTGGAGGGGAAAAGATAAGGATACCACTTTTGAATTTCTGCTTCGGCCTCCCATGTAGCACTTTTGACTTGTTGGTTCCTCCGAAGAACCTTAACAAATGCCACCTCCTTGTTCCTCCATCTCTTCACTTGCGTATCTAAAATTTTAACCAAACTCTCTTCATAAATAAAGTTATCCTCGACAACCCCCACAATGTCAAGAAGCACAATAGCAGTAGGATTATCCACACATTTCCTCAACATAGAGAGATGAAACACCGAATGAACCAATTCTATCTCAGTAGGTAACTTCAACTTACAAGCTACCTTTCCTACCCTCCTCAAGACCTCATAAGGACCAACATATCTTGGGCTCAACATGCCCTTTTTGCCGATACGGACCACACCATTCATGGGTGAAACCTTTAGGTAAACCCAATCAACAACTTTGAATTCAAGGTCTCTTCTTGTCATGTAGGCATAGGATTTTTGACAACTATGGGCCATCTTAAACTTTTCCCTAATCATACTAACCTTCTCAAGAGTCTCTATAACTTGACCTAGTACAAATAAAGCTATCTTACCAACCTCAAACCATCCAACTGGTAAACTACAATGTCTCCCATAAAGAGCCTCAAAAGGAGCCATATCGATTCTATAATGATAGCTATTGTTGTAGGCAAACTAAATTAATGGAAGGTGATCATCCCAACTACCTTTAAGTTCCAACACACATGCTCTAAGCATATCCTCAAGTGTATGTATTGTCCTCTCAGCTTGGCCATCTAATTGAGGGTGGAAGGCCGTAGAAAGCTTAACTCTAGTATCCATACCCCTTTGGAAAGATCTCAAAAAATGTGAAGTAAATTGTACCCCACAATCCGATATGATGGACAAAGGAACCCCACACAACCTTACCAAGTCTAGGATGTACAACCTTGCATAATCATTAGCCCCAAATGTGGTCTTAAGGGTAGAAAGTGAGCCAATTTTGTAATCCTATCAACCACAACCCAAATGGAATCAAAACCCTTTCTAGTTTGGGCAACCCAACCACAAAATCCATGTTTATCTCCTCTAACTTCCAGGTAGGAACTTCAATGTCTTGGGCTAGGCCACTCGGCCTTTGATATTCGGCCTTGAATTGTTGACAACTATGGAAATTGGAAGCGAATTTGGCAATGTTCCTCTTCATGACTCCCTACCAGTGCACATCCGCCAAGTCTCTATACATTTTGGTGGAACTGGGAAGAAGAATTATGGGCCTCATCAAGGATTTTCTCCCTTTAACCATCAACACAAAGCACACATAACCTGCCTTGGTACTTAAGGGCACCACCTCTCCTTTGGAGAAAACCTCTACTTTTCCCTCTTTCACCCAGGCTGTCAATTCAAGCAAGGAGGAGTCACGATCTTATTTTGCTATCACCTCATCAATCAATGAAGATTTAGACCCGTCAACAACAACAACACCATTACCACCAACCACTTCCAACCTAACCTCCAATTTATCCAATTGATGCACCTCCCTAGCCATTTACCTATCACCACCATCAACATTAGCTAGGCTACCCATAGACACCCTACTCAAAGCATCTGCCACAACATTTGCCTTACCCGGATGATAATGCACACTTATATCATTGTCTTTAAGAAGTTCTAACCATCATCTTTGCCTCAATTTCAGATTTTTTTGAGTGGAGACATATTGAAGACTCTCATAATTGGTGAACACATCAACATGCACCCCATACAAGTATTGACGCCAAATCATTAATGCAAAGATAATGGCGGCTAACTCTAGATCATGTGTTGGGTAGTTTCTTTTATGTACCTTGAGTTTTCTAGAAGCATAATCTATGACCTTACCATTTTGCATCAGCACACAACCCAAAATAACCCCGAAAACATCATAATATACCAAAAATCCCTCAAGCCCATCCAGTAGTGACAATATAGCTCTGAGACTCATCGGTCCACACAAACATAACCTTCTTTTGAGCCAATTTTGTCATAGGGGAAGCAATGGAGGGTAACCTATTCACAAACCTTCTATAATAACTAATTTGGACCAAGAAGCTCCTAATATCTGATGGAGTAAATGGTTTAGGCCGATTTCTAATCACATCGGTCTTCTTAGGATCCACCTTAATACTATTCCCCAATACCACATGACCCAAGAATGCAACATCCTTCAACAAAAATTCACATTTGTCATACTTGGCATACAATTTCTCCTCCCTCAATCTTTGCAACATAACCCTCAAATGACCCATATGCTTCTCCCTACTATGTGAATAGATCAAAATATCATCAAATGAACACCACAAAAAAGGAATGAAGGTAAAGTTTGAAGACCCTATTCATATGGTTCATGAAGATGGCCGGTGATTGGTAAACTCAAAAGACATCACAACAAACTCAAATGCCCATAGAAAGTCCATAAGGCTGTCTTGGGAATATCACACTCTCTCACCTTCACTTGATGATACCCGGACCGAAGATCAATCTTAGAGAAATAGATAGCCCCTTGAAATTGGTCAAAAAATTCATCAATATCTGGAAGAGAATTTGACCCTACGGGTTCTACAATCAATAGAAGAATAGTAGGTATTCAACTAATCCATCCCAAGAATGACATCAAAGTCAACCATATCTAATTCAGCAAGATCACAAGGAAACAATTAATACAAAATACAAATAGGACAACTTCTATAAACTTTCCTAGCAACAATAGATGCACCAATAGGAGTTGACACTTCATATGACTCATGCAATAACTCGAAGTCAACATGAAACTTTTGGGCAATAAAGGGGGTGACAAAAGAAAGAGTGGCACTCGGATCTATCAAAGCATATACATTAAGTCAAACATTTTCAACTACTGGTAACAATATCGGGGACCTAGCCAAACTCTTGCCTCCCATTTGAAGCATAAAACCGGTTGTGTCGTGGTGCACCACCCTGATGACCACCCTTACCCAATGGAACCGTATTTGTACCCTGGTTTCTTGGACAATCCACCTTTTTTGTGACCAAGCTCCCCACATTCAAAGTATACATTTGAACTCTTCAAACATTAGCCCCTATGACTCTTTCCACATTTAGGACACACATCAATGGGAGATACATCACCAACAACTTTAGGCGTAGGGAAATCATTGGCAAAACCCCTATTGGTAGCGTAAGAAGATCCTTGGCCTTGATGGAACCGGACCAACCCTTAGGAACTTACCTCAAAACGGCCCCTCTTGGGATTATGACCCCTTCTTTTCTTCAACTTTCTTTCTCCATTTGTTCAGCATATCTCATCAATCGGGATAAGTGCATGTCACTAATTAGCGAAGCGAACTGGCATTCTTTACTCATTAAGTCGGAGAGCCACATCACAAAGTTGTTCATCCTATATCTAGGATCGGCCACCTAATGAGGAGCATACTTTGAAAGTTGATTGAACTTGAGGGCATACTCCCTCATGCTCATGGAACCTTGTTTCAAATTCATAAGCTCTACCAACTTGGTTTCCCAAAGATCAAGAAGGAAGAACCGATTAAGACAAACCAATTTGAACTCCTCCCAAAGCACCACATTACCATTTCCCTTCTCACTCTTCCATTAATTATACCATATTTGGGATACCCCTTTGAATTGGTATGCCGCCAACTCGGGCTTATCATTCGGCCCAACACCCATGATAGTCAAGATCTTGTATGCCTCATCAATGAACTCTTGTGGATCTTCATCCACATATGACCCATGGAACACCAGAGGATTCATTCTCATGAAGTCCCTTACCCCAGCTCTCGGTGTAGTAGCATGAAGGGCTTGGCCCCTATGGTTGATATTATTGGCCAAAACTTGGGCAAGAATAGTGAGAGCATCCCGTAGCTCACCATTAGTAGGTTATTCCTTGGGAGTTTAGGCCCTTGTTCCTCGAGTGTTATGTATGATCTAGCATAACAAAGAACAATAATTAGGGGGAAAAACATACCACAACTCTATAGCATGACATAGAACATGTAGAAGGGAAATATTTCCTAAAACGCCTTATAGCCTACTATTTATAGTGATGGTATGGTTCACAACATGAATAGAACTTTAATAAATGCAGAATGTTGAACTCCGAGGACCTAACAACCTGGCTTTGATACCTAGTTTTTCACAACCCAAACCTAAGGCCTAGGTGTGACATGGCAAATGGCGAACCTAAAGGAACCCCAAACAAGCCTCTTAGCTTATCATTACACATCATCGGTCGTGGAAGCATATTAAAGACATAAAGAGTAAGAATAGGGGCAAGGGACTAAGGGAAAATCTTGCATAACATCATAATCAATAGACAAAGAGTCAAAACTCAAATAATAGATACATAAATGTCCAACAAACATCTCTACTGCATAGATAATAGCGGGAGCCAAGACAAAGCAATGGGCTCACCCTCATAGTCAAAGTAGAACATAAGGAAGAGTGTATCAACACATAATAAGAGAAACAAAGATAAACATCCCCTGAATGGAGGACTCACCAAGTAGCTTAAGTAGTACCGAACTAGCCACATGGAGGAGGAGGATGATCAACTTGGGCACTAGGTCCTACACGGTGAATCATGCTGGCAAGAGTATGTGTTAGTACATTTGAATGTGCTAAATACATGGGATGCAACACAACAATACATAGGCATCATAATAAAAATACATAAGGATAGGCAATCGGTATACTATAACAATATGACATGCATGATCAATGTGTAAGTAAACCGTGCTTAAGTAACTCATGCTTATATACCATATCAAATGTGTGGAAGAGACCAAGCAAGATTTCCAAAGTACAAACCCCTTGGTAGGTTGATGATGATACCACCCCATCACCCTGGTGGTGAGGTACAAATACCTTACTATGTTGATCACTAGAAACCCCCATCTAGGTTGATAATGATGCCACCCCATCACTTTGGTGGTGACGTATAAACCCCTCACTAGGATGATGAGTACAAACCCCCGTATAGGTTGATAATGATTCCACCCTATCACCCTAGTGGTGAGGTACAAACCCCTCCCTAGGTTGATGAGTACAAACCCTATCATGGTTATCAAAGCAATTGCCCCTAGATTGGCTATCAAGGTACTAGCCCCTCAACAGGGTTATCCGAGCTCTTATTCCATCTCCCCCCCACCCAGATTTTGTGTGGTATAATGCAACAGTTTATATAGAATATATCATATACATAATTGTCACGCGTAAAGTCCCGTTAAGGTGGACTGGCACCCGTTGGCGATAAGGCTCGGGAGAACCAACATGTATCTATGCGCTTTGTATACTTATTATAATGGATTTCTACATAAAATATGCTTTTAAGAAAGTAAACAGTAATAACAATCCAAAAGAAAATGCATATGACTATGCTGTTTTGGCCACATTGTCTAAAGTACAAGATAGGACCACACTTTAATTTACATACACTACAAAGCTTCTAGATAAGGAAAAACATCTGATAAGGGTCGAGACCGGCATCCGCCTCGACTAACTATACAATACAAAAAGGTAATCTCTAGACAACAAAGCTCTGAAGCAACCTTAAGCTTGGTAACAACAGTTGGATATCCTGTACTCCTATTGGGGAGATCTACTAGCACCTATACCTGTAACACGAAATGCAGGTCCCCCGTAAGGGATGCCAGTACGAGATAATGTACTGAATATGTAAGGAAGGAAATATTGTATATGAAGTAACAACTCAAATGAAACTATGCACTGGTGTAGGATAAGAGACCACCTTTAGTTATACTGTGGGATCATGTACTTTATGTTCTTTTTATTACTTTACCTTTACCGTACAATCTGTGAACAACATACAATACAAATGACCAGCCGATTAGTGGTAAATCTATATCGAGATCGGCCTTGGCTAAGCTTTTCCTTTCACCCCTTGGGCTACCTCCCTGATAGGATCGACCTGGGCTAGGTGATTCTTCCACCTCTCGGGTTACTACGCATCAATAAGCAATATGCATTATCTATCAATTACATTTGAGATGCTTCTTTTGGTGGTCATAATATTAGGACTGGAGGACTATAGATACAACATATTATATGAAAATAATCACAAAAGACAATACCAGACTGAAAGGAGAAGGTTACATACATAATAAAATGCATAGGAGGTAGAACAACACACGAACTTTATTTAGTAGAACGAACTCATATATCTTGCTATCCAAGTATGCATGCAGATTTAAAGGTGAGTATGTATAGGAGCATAGGAACATGTGAAAGAGTGGAGACATGGTTAATAGTCGTGTCAGAGTTTGTAAGTGCCTTTATGTGCCAACAAAGAATCTAGATTTCATACCAAGTAATACGAAATCAAGTAGCCTTACATACCTAGCTGTGCGACCTCGCTATTACATTGAGGTAACCTTCCCTTCCTATAATCATTTATATACAATATAGTAGGTTATAAGACTAGCATTAACAGCCCATAGATACATCTTGGAAGCCCAATCTCATAAAAAAAAAAACACGGGTAGCAACCATATAATTATAAACCTGAGCGTATTCTTTCAACCTTTCTAACCCTAATCATATTTTATGATACACATTCTGATATACATATCATGTGCAGCCTATTTTAGTGCCATAACAGTCTTACAAAAGCCCATAAGGTACAAAACATAACAATTCGACACAACATACAAATAGGCGGCATAACGTTACATCACTTTGTAACATTTTGACGTAGAAAATTCTAAACCTGTTCCAACTTTAACCAAAAATTTCCCACCATATATAAACATAAAATTCATCCTAAAATAGTTCAAAAATAGTCCTCAAAATAGGTGGAGGACGTGAGACCATAGTCCTCAATCAATCAGCCCACAAGTTCCTATTATGAGAATAATTATGATGTTACACAAGAACTCACTTTCATGGACTGTAAAAATGGTGTAGTAGCTTTTATACATCATTATAGAACCAATACTCATTAATAAGAGTAGCATCCCTTCATAATCAATCCAACCAAAAAGAGAAAAGCTTCTAAATAACCAAGAAAAATGTACTACAACTTTTGGAAGACATGTTGTCCAATAATTTCAGCAAGCATAACTAGCATATATTTCTTGTTTCTCATGATATAAGTACAACAAATACATGGATATTTCCACTTACCTTAGCCTTCAGAATTCAAGTTTCCTTCAAGAACCCTAGAGAGTTGTATTGGCTGCCTTGCGAAGTGAAGCAAAGAGAAAACAAAAGTCTTTAGGAAAGCTAAAAAATTGTTTAAAGTGAAATAACTTAAGGGGATACTTTTGAGCCCTTTTAAAGGGTCTATTTGGCTGAATTATTCTTGATATTTTGACCATATATTAGTACATATTAAGAAGCCGGTGATGCAGTAGCTTGGCCCTCACACTTGTGCTTAAATGGGTCTCAAAGTTGATGGGCCTTGGCTACCCATTTTCCTAATTCCTCTTCACTTAGTTTGGGCCCAATTAGTCAAGTGGGTTATGATGTACTTGGGCCCTTTTATTATTCATATTGGGCTGTAAGTATTGCCAATTTATGATGGTAAAATATGGGCTAAAGTTACACCCTTAACATAGACTTTATTCATAATTGGTATTGGACAAATTCGACATTGTCCGCGTCTCTGTTTAGCTAGCAAATTTAAGCGAAGCAAGTAGGTGACTTACCTGCTCGCTTCCTAAGTCCTACAAGAACCTCACTTCTCTCACTTTATTTAAGATTATGATGTTCTCGATTTGACTTAAAACTTATTTACTCAACCCTCTGTAGTGCTAGACATACATATTGCCCTCTAATTCAAAATTCAAGTACTTTTAAAAACTGGCGCTAATTTGACCAAACCATATCATATTTTATTTACATAGTACTAGTATTATAAGATGTGGGGTGTTGCATCATCCCCACCTTAGGAATATTCATTCTTGATTGTTAGCACAATTAGATAGCTTAACAATGTTTAAACCTTTACTTACATAAACTTTTGACAACACACCAAGTATTCAATCACACCTACGTATTAGTATCCCAATTTTGCATGTTGGATTTCCTCATTAGGTTCAAATAAGTAGGGGTATTGTGATTTCATCGCATACTCGGCCTCTCATGCTATTTCTTCTATTTGCTGGTTTCTCCAAACAACTTTTACTGAAGCTATTTCTTTATTTCTTAGCTTCATAACTTGACGATCTAGAATAGTAATAGGTACCTCTTCATATGTGAGATTTTTGGTAACCTTCACATCTTCAATAGGAGTGATACGGGATGGTCACCTATGCATTTCCAAAGTAATTAGACATGAAAAACTAGATGAACCATTGAAAGCGCTTAGGGTAGCTCTAGTTCATATGCAACCTGCCCAAACTTCTTAATAATTTTATATGGCCCTAGGTAATGTGGGCTCAGTTTTACGTTCTTACCAAACCTTATAACCTCTTTCATTGTATACACTTTTAAGAATACCAAATCCCCTATTGAAAATTCTAGTCCTCTCCTTCTAGCATCTGCATATGATTTGTGACAACTTTGGGCTATTTTTAGCCGCTGCTATATTACCTTAATTTTTGCATGGCTTATTGTACCGAATATGGCCTAAGTTAGGTGGTTTCACCCACTTCAAACCTTCCAATTGGCAATCTATTTCCTTCCATACAAAGCTTCATAAGGTGTCATCTTGATACTCGCGTGGTAGCTATTATTATAGGCAAATTCAGTAAGTGACAAATGGTCCACCCAACTACCTTTAAAGTCCAATGGATAAGCTCACAACATATCTTCAAGTGTCTGAATGGTGCGTTCCGCTCGACCGTCTATTTGATGCTGGAAAACTGTTCTCAAATTCACTTGTATCCCTAAAATCCTTTGCAATGACTTCCAAAACTTTGCAGTGAATTGAGCCCCCTGATCATATATAATGGAGATTGGGACTCTATATAGCCTGACTATCTCTTTGAGGTATAGCTTGGCATACTCTTCAGCTATATAATCACTCCTGACTGGCAAGAAGTGTGCTAACTATGTGAGTCTATCAGCTATTACCCATATAGAGTCAAACTTCTGAAATGAGCGAGGCAACCCAATAACAAAATACATATTGATCATATCCCACTTCAATGTTGGAAGCTCTATACACTGCATACAACCTCCTCACTGTTGGTGTTTTACTTTTATTTGTTGGCAATTTGGACACTGAGCCACAAATTCTGCAAGGTCTTTTTTCATGCCTCCTCACCAAAATATTCCCTTTAGGTCATGGTCCATCTTAGTTTTTCCTATATGGATCGAATATCTAGAATGATGGGCTTCTTCCATTATGCTCTTTCTTAATCCATTAATATTAGACACACATAATCTTTTTTGGTAGTAATGTACTCCATTTTGTCTAAGCTCAAAGCCCTTTATCTTACCCTGACTCACCTTTTCCTTAAGCTGTCATAGAACAGGATCCTCAAACTATTTTTTTTCACCTCCGTTACCAATGAAGACGTTGCTACATTATGTACAATAACCCGTTCTTTCAGAGTTTCAAGAAGGCGAACTCCCAAACTAGCTAGCTGACGTAGATCCTTAGCCACTCCTTGACTCACCACAGCTTGATCACCAGTATTCATAATTGCCTTATGCCTAAGAGCATCGGCTACCACATTTGCCTTTCTTGGGTGGTAAAGTATATCAATGTCATAATCATTTATCAACTTTAGCCATCTCTGGTGTCTTAAGTTTAGGTCTTTCTACTTAAAGATGTATTATAGGCTCTTATGATCAGTATATATGTAAATGTGAGCCCCATACAAATAGTGGCACCATATTTTCACAGCAAACACAATCGTTACTAGCTCAAGATCATGTGTTGGATAGTTTTTCTCATGTGGCCATAGTTGTCTAGATGCATAAGTAATTACCCTACCATGTTGTGTCAGTACATACCCTAAGTCAACTCCTATAGCATCGCAAAACACTGCATACCCCTCGGTGCCTTCTGGAAGTACTAGCACAGGAGTAGAAGTTAGCTTCTTTTTCATCTCCTGGAAGCTCCTTTCACATGCATCATTCCATTAGAGCTTGGTTGCCTTATGTGTCAACTTTTCTAGAGGTACAACAATAGAAGAAAAACTTTCAACAAACCTTCTGTAATATCCTGCCAACCCTAGAAAGCTCCGAACTTCCGTGGTTATCATTTGCCTTGGCCAATCTTTCTCAGCCTCTATCTTTTGTGAATCAACCCTTATTCCCTCATCAGACATAATATGACCCAAGAATGCCACTAATTTTAGCCAACATCCACATATAGAAAATTTGGATGGTCCTCGTCTGATCTTGAATATACCAAAATGTCAACTATAAACACTATCACAAACACATCTAAGAATGGCTTAAATACCCTATTCATCATATCCATAAAAACTGTTGGTGCATTCATTATCCAAAATGACATAACAAGAAATTAAAAGTGACCATAGCGTGTTCTGAAAGCAGTCTTAGGTATATCTACCTCCTTTACCCTCACGTGGTGATAACCTGATCTCAAATCAATTTTTGAAAAGCATTTGGCACCCTGTAACTGATCAAAAAAATCATTTATCCTGTGGAGGGGGTATTTATTCATTATTGTTGTCCTATTCAATTGTCGATAATCGATACAGATTCTCAAGTTTCCATTCTTTTAACGTACAAATAACACTGGTCCACCCCAAGGGGACATACTAGGTCTTATAAAACCCTTCTCTAATAAGTCTTTTAACTGCTCTTTTAATTCACACAATTCTATAGGGCCCATTCTATATGGAGGAATGGAAATAGGTTGAGTGCCTGGAAGTAACTCAATACAACAATCTACTTCTCTTTCTGGAGGTAAGCCTAGAAGTTCTTCATGGAACACATCAACGAATTCATTCACTACTGGAACTGATTGAAGAGTTGGTGATTCTACCTCCATATCCCTCACTCTAACTAAATGACATATATACCTGTTAGGTATCATCTTTATGGCCTTAAAATAAGAGATAAACTTACTCTTTCGCGCCCTAATATTGCCTTCCCATTCAAGAGCTGCCTCATTTGGAATGTGGAAGTACACTCTCTTAGTTCGGCAATCCACGGTGGCATAGCAAGAGGCTAGCCAATCCATACCCATTGTAATATCAGATTCCACCATTTCTAGCTCAATAAGGTTAGCCAATATGTCACGATCAGAAATAATTACTACACAGTCATAATAAATTCTTCTAGCTATAATAGATTCACCGGTTGGTATAGACACTTCAAATGGTTTGTTCAATATTTTGGGTGTTCTCTTAAGCTTCCCAACAACTAGCGGGGTAATGTAAGATAGTGTAGAACCAAGGCCAATTAATGATTATATTCATTATATGAAAATATACATGATGTACTTGTGACCATATCAGGTGAAGCTTCCAAATTTTGCCGACTCCCCAGAGCGTAAGTGCGATTCTGGACTCCGCTAGAACTAGCTTCCCCTCTAACACCTCTACCATGACCTATAGCTGTTTGTTGATC